>CAUYQU010060810.1:0-58119 GCA_963574635.1 Cheracebus regulus | reverse complement strand
ATTGTTCAACACCTGCCTGTGAGTGAGAACATGCGGTGTTTGATTTTCTGTTCTTGTGTCAGTTTGCTGAGAATGATGGTTTCCAGGTTCATCCATGTCCCTACAAAGGACACGAACTCATCGTTTTTTATGGCTGCATAGTATTCCATGGTGTATTTGTGCCACATTTTCCCTGTCCAGTCTATCATCGATGGGCATTTGGGTAACATTTGGGTTTTATCTCAGATGGCGCCTTGCCCTAGAAGCCTTTCCAAGTCACTTTCATTAAGTCGCCTCCCTTCAACTCACTCTGGCTCCTTCTGGCTTTTTTTCCTCCTCAGGTGCCAGCATGGTGTGTCCTCTTGTTTCTAGACTATAACCTCCATGAGAACAGGGATCTCTTCGTGCTCACCACCAACTGTGCCTATTATGTAGCAGGAGCCTTGTAAATGTTGGATAATGGAAATGTGAATAAATAAAACATTATCTTAAATGCAGGAGAAAGTGGTGTCTGTGGGTCAGAGCTCCAAGCATTCTCTGCTTATGAAAATGTGTTTTAGAATGATTTCTTTCATCTTTAAACATATTGCAGTGAATTTTGCCTTCGATCCCACAATACAACCCAGTTTTTAAAATATAACATTAATTCTTAAAAGTGCTTACCATGAAATAAAATCAACATTCCAGGAAGATGGGCCACATAAATTTCCCAAATTCCAATATTACTGGCATTTTTCCAAATATATTAGGGAACATGAATAACTCAATCAAAGAACCACTATATAGGGATAGGGCCACTCATTTTACTGCAAAATATAGGATCATCCAGAAGCACAGAGCCACATTATAGAGGAACATTAGCTCCAGGGGGACTAGTGACTGGGCGGCCCTGACTCCGCCCTTCTGGGTCTCAGCCCAGGCCCTCTGGGGCCTCACCCTCTGACTGCAGCACCCACTGCAGTGCAGAGACCCAGGTGAACCCTGCTCTCTCACCCCATTATATTTTGATTCTGGTTAGAGGCACTAAGTCACCTCACGTCTTCACAACCCCTGTTCAGAGCTTGGGGGAAAATGAATAGAGAAAATGGAAAAAGAATACATTTTGTCTGGCTTACTGGTTGCTGGTTTCTGACCATTGCATGGAAAATACACTTGACAGTTGTGACCTCATTACCTCCTGTGTGTCTTCTTCCTCTGGACAGAATGACACCATTGCACCTAAGGGCCCACTCTTCCTTCTGCTACTTTGCCTGACTCTTCATCCTTCAATGTCTCATTCCAGCAGAATGTGAACTGTATGAGGGAAATTGTTCATTGCCTTCCCTCCTGGTGTATTTTAATATCTGGGGTGAGTCCAGAGATCCTGTATCTTATCATCAGCCAGATTAGGTATTCATTATCCAAATACCTAACCAAGGTTGACAAATGACAAATTTTACTTTCCAAAATGCTGCCTCCCCTTTGTGCTCTTCTTTTTAAAAATATTTTTTTTTAACTTTAGGTGCATACTATATCTGGCATTTCTCCCCATGTTATCCCTCTCTCCCCACCCCCTGCTCTCTCTCCCCTACCCCCCCAACTGCCCCCAGTGTGTGATGCTCCTCTCCCTGAGTCCACAGAGGCTAGAGTGAGGTGACTAACACAGCCTGTGGTGACCTGCCCTTTGGGTTAGAGCTCGCTTAGGGGAGTGGCCTCATCCTTATGAGGGATGCAACATGCCTCAGACCACAACTTAGAAAGCATCCGTAAAACAATAACAATAATAAAAGACATTCCCATAGCAAAAGGAAAATTGTCTTATGCCTTATCTGATGTTAATTTATAATCTGATGTTTTGAATGAGAAAAATAGGGGGCTGGACTCCAAGTGGCTCTGTGTGTGTGTGTGTGTGTGTGTGTGTGTGTGTCTGTGTGAGTGTGGGTATATGTGAGTGGCCATTCATTAAAGGTATCTTCCTTGAACAATTATTTATTACTTCTTCTCTCATCTGTTAAGAGGCATTAATAGTTATCTAATAAAAATATTCTAAGTTTTAAATGAGATGATTCATGAAAAGCAGCTAAATCGGTAACTGGCAAAGTAGTTGTTAAAAAATTGTAAGTGCTGTTGTTAACAGTAGCAATAGTGTCTTCTTACTCTCTAAATTGGGATTCGTATGTCTGCTGGTGATATGGCAAGAACATTTTGATTACTGGTAGCAATAAATTAATATCAATCAACAAGTATGCATTGCATATCTGAAATATTAGTAAGGTGCTTGCTTAGAATAACTAGTCTATGGCCGGGCGTGGTGGCTCACGCCTGTAATCCTAGCACTTTGGAAGGCTGAGGCGGGCAGATCACCTGAGGTTGGGAGTTTTAGACCAGCCTGACCAACATGGAGAAACCCCTGTCTCTACTAAAAATACAAATTAGCTGGGCATGGTGGCATATGCCTGTAATTCCAGTTACTTTGGAGGCTGAGGCAGGAGAATTGCTTGAACCCAGGAGGTGGAGGTTGCAGTGAGCTGACATCATGCCATTGCACTCCAGCCTGGGCAACAAGAGCAAAAAAACTCCATCTCAAAAAAAAAAGAAAAAAAAGAAAGAAAAGAAAAGAAATAACTGGTCTATGTGGTATGACCAAACTTTAGGAATATCTGTAGTCATTTCAAAATCAAAATTTTATAATTTTAGGGGAAAATCTTAGTTTTTGAGACAAGGCCATCTGGTCTTAGAAAAAACCACTGGGTTCTCATTGAATATGACATTTTGAATATAGACATGTACCTGTACTCTCCCTACAGCACTATTAAAATGACATTAATCACAAAAAGTAACAGAACGGGAAGGGAGAATATAGCAAGACTTGAAACTGGAAAGCTGATGGACAGGTGATAATTGAATTTACAGACTTTAAAAAGCTTAATCCCATGGAAGAAATGGGGGAAAAAATAAAAAGCAAAAGCAATTTGCAGTTCAGAACCCGAAGAAGGCTTAAACATTGAAGACAGTAGGTATTTCTTAAAGTTGGGTTTATGATGGAGCTGAAAACAGGCAGAGAGGTTGAAAGGCTGTGTAAATATCAATTAGACCCCCTCATCCCTGAACACAGACAGGCAACTGTCTCTCCCTCATGTGGCAGAACTCTGCAGGAGTATTTTCTTCCTCTCTTTTATTTTTTTCTTTTTGAGACAGGTTATCACTCTGTTGCCCACCCTGGAGAGCGATGACATGATCCTGGCTCACTGCAGCCTCAACCTCCTGGCCTCGTTATCCTCCCACCTCAGTCTCTTGAGTAGCTGGAGGCTCCTCACACCACCGTGCTTGGCTAAGTTTTGTATTTTTTATAGAGATGGGGTTTTGCTATGTTGCCTAGGCTGGTCTTGAACCCCTGGGCTCACAGGATCTGCCCTCCCAAAGTGCTGGGATTACAGGCGTGAGCTACCAGGCCTGGCCTGCAGGAACATTTTCTGGAAAGAATAAATCAGATGAAAACTTCTTCATTTAAATCTTGTAGAACTGTCCCTCTGGATTTTCCTTCCTGGTCCTTCATTGACATTTATTCCTCTGTTTACGTTTAAGAAAACATTGATAAACTTTATTTTTAGAGTTGTTTTAGGTTCACAACAAAATGGAACAGAAAGTAGAGAGTACCCACTATGCACAGCCTCTTCTACTATCAACATCTCTGACCAGAGGCACATCTGTTACAAGTCACAACCTCCCTTGATAAATCATCATCACCCAAAGTCCATAGTCTGGGTTCACACTTGGAGCTGTACACTCTCTGGGTTTTGGCAAATATACAACAACTTATCCATTGCAGTATCTTATGGAATAGTTTCACTGCTCAGAATATCCTCTGTATTTTGCCTGTTTATCCCTCCCTCCCTGTTAATCTACAAATCCCTAGTAACACTAATTTTATTTACTGTCACCATGGTTTTGGCTTTCTCAAATGCCATATATTGAAATCATACAGTAGATAGCCTTTTCAAATGGTTTTTTCTAAGTAATATGCATTTAAGTTTCCTCCCTGTTTTTTTATGGCTCGATAGCTCATTTCTCTTTTAGTTATTTATTTTTTATTTTTTGGAGATGGAGTCTCACTCTGTCGCCCAGGCTGGAGCGCAGTGGCGCGATCTCAGCTCACTGCAACCTCTGCCTCCTGGGCTCAAGCAATTCTCCTGCCTCAGCCTCCCTAGTAGCTGGGATTACAGGTGCACACCACCACGCTCAGCTAATTTTTGTATTTTAGCAGAGATGAGGTTTCGCCAGCTGGTTGATAGCTCATTTCTTTCTAGTGGTAAATAATATTGTGTTGTCTGGATGTATTATAGTTTATTTGTCCCTTCACTTACTAAAGGAAATCTTGATTGTCTCCAAGTGTTGGACATTATGAATGAATCTGCCATAAACATCTGTGTATGGGTTTTGATGTGGGCCTGCGGGTTCAACTCATTTGGATAAAAAGCAAGAAGCACAGTTGATGGTTCATATGATATTCGTATGTTGTATTTGGTAAGAAACTTTTGAACTGTCTTCCGAAGTGGCTGCAGCACTCTGCACTCCCGCCAGCAGCGGCTGAGAGCTCCTCCGTGCCACGTCTTCCCTCCTGGTATTTTGCTGTCAGTGTTTTATCGTGTGGTGTCCTAATAGGTGTGTCATGGGATCTCTGCTTTAATCTGCAATTCCCTAATGTCACATGATTTGAAGCTTTTTGCCTATGCTTGTCATCTGTATATCTTCTTTTGAGAAGTGTCTGTTTAGGTTTTTTGCCTATCTTGAAAATCAGATTGTTTGTTTGCTCATTGCTGAGTTTTAGGAGTCCTTTGTATATTTTGGATAACAGTCTTTTATCGGATATGTCTTTTGCAAATATTTTCTCCCAGTCTGGGGCATGTCTTCTCATTCGCTTGATGTCTACTTTTAAAATCTTTGATTATTCAGGGTTTTATAGCTCTCCACAGTTTTTCAGACTTTCACAATATCCATGGTTGTAGGTACCTCCAAAGGCTACTGATTTTTAAAAGCTTTCACTTCCAAACATGACCTTTCTCCTGAGCCTCAAACATTGAGGAGCATTCTGATGCATACCCTACTGTCCACTTGACAGCTCTACCTGGTGTCCCACAGCCCCTTGGTATCCCACATGTTACAAATAAACGTACTCTTTTTCCATCCCCAAAGGCTTCATCTCAGTTTCTTGTCTTACCTCCCACTGCTTCCCCCAAGCTAGAAGACCTTTGAGTAAATACCTCCTTCTCCGTCTTCCCCCTCCAGAATTCATTATTAATTCTTTCCTATGTTTCCCTTTTTGTCCAAAGGATGACACCAAATAAATATGAAAAAGGGCCAGGCCTAGAAGAATTTGTGGTCTTTCCAGGCCACTGACTTATGAACAGTTCTGTGGCATTGGGACAGAAATGCTTTGAAAGATGTGTCCGTGAGGTTCCACAGGACAAAGAGAAGGAAGTGACTAACCGCTGGGTGGAGAGCAGTTGGGAAAGGTTTCCAACAGCAGATTATATTGCTGCTGAGGCTTGAAGAAAGAATAAACATTTCCAAAAGGAGAAGCCAGCACAGGATGTAGCTGAGTGCTGGGCTGACCCATGGATGTGAGTGGCTCCTTTAAAGACAGGCAAATCCTTTGACCCCAGACCAAGGGTTGCACAAGGAGACCGGAACCTAGTTGAGAGATTTCAGTACAAATATAGATGATAGGTTGGATGCCAGACTTGGGTGTCCGAACTTTATGCCAGAAGCAGACAGAGCCTACCAAGAATAATGAGCAGAAAATTGATCACAGTTTTTGAAAGATGAGGCAACAATGGAGAGAATGCACTGGGTGAGCAAGACTAGACATGGATTTCTGAATTTTTAGAGTCATGATGAGAGTGCCCCAAGGCAGGTAGGTTCTCCTGAAGACTGTGTCCTTGACGGGAGAATGTGCGTGGGAAGAGAAGTTACATGCTGATTATGATTTAAATTGAGTCATTTTTATTTTTTGACTCTATATTCTGTTTCTCTTTTGATTTTTTGAGTTGACTCTAGTTTCTTTGACTTGAGTTAGAGTACAGGGTCTGGTCTCGGGCATCACACAGGCCAAGAACTTCATCTGAAAATAAGACAATATCCTTTTGATGTCTAAGTGATTGTCAAATTAGCACAAAGTTCTCTCCAAATACACGTCAGCCTGGCATCTCCCTGCAGCCTTTCGCTGTGTGTTTTTCATAGGAGATTTTGGGGCCTGTGGTTAAAATTTACATGTGTCTTAAGGACAGAATCCATTCCCAGAGGGGATCACCCTGGAAAGTAGAACTGTCTAGCAAATAGAACGAGTGGAGCTGAAGGTCACACTACTCCACAAAACTGGATTCTTGCAGAACCTGCATTCAAGGAGACCTTGTCAACTGAATTCAAACACAGTTCTGAGTTAGCTGTCCTGCTGACATGTTTCCTTGTCTGGAAATGCAGAAAGCAGCTCTGTTACTGACAAGAACAAATATGTCTTATCTGAAAATACCAGAGAGCATTTTCTTCTCTTTTAAATTGGGTCAAATGCACTCAATCTAATTGGAAAATTTTATAACAAAAAATGATAACTCTTCGACAAGCGGGCTTTCTGCTTAAAAATACAGCTGAAAGTGTTATTATAATAGACTATATATTAGTTATTGTGCAGGTCCTCTGAGGATGGGCTTTGCTTGTGCCTGGTAGAAGGAAAGAAGCACATTCAAAGAACAGTGTCTGAAATGTGTAAATCGTGGGTTGCAAAAAGGGGTGAGTGTTTCCTAGTGAATGGATCTGAGTAGTTCAGGGGAAGCTAGGCATGGAGTTCTCTGAGACCTGGGGAGCTTCAGTTCTCAAAGCGTGGGCAGAAACGAGCTGGAGATCTAAAATCTCAGCTTATGCAGCATGAGGGACACAAAGGACATTCAGTGAGGTGTTTAAGGGAGGTTTGTTCTCTTATCTCCAGAGTTTCTTTCTTTCTTTCTTTTTTTTTTTTAGACGGAGTCTTGCTCTATTGCCAGGCTGGAGTGCAGTGGTGCTATCATGGCTCAGTGTAACCTCCACCTCCCAGATTTAAGCAATTCTCCTTCCTCAGCTCCCGAGTAACTGGGACTACAGGCACGCACCCCAACACCCAGTTGATCATTTTTTTTCCTGTTATGGCTCATGCATTTGGCATTGCATCTAACAACTCTTTGTCTAACTAATATCTCAAATATTTTCTCCTATGTGTTCTTTTAGAAGTCTTATAATGTCTAACAGTTATATTTAATATGTGATCCATTCGTAGTTGATTTTTGTGTTTGGTGTGAGATAAGAGTCTAGGGTTTTTTTGTTTTTATTTTTTTAAAATTCATATGAATCTCCTGTTTCCCAGCACTCTTTAAAGTTCATTGAAAAGATTATCCTGCTGAGTTGCTTTGGAATCTTTGCTGAAAGTCAGTTGACTATAAATACAAGGTTTTCTTGTGGACACCAATTCTATTTCATTAATTGATGTACCTATCCTTCCATGCTGCCTTGATTACTATAGAGTTATAGTAAATTTTGGCATTAAATAATGTTCTCTAACGTTATTATTTTTGTTTTCAAAACTGTTTTGGCTTTTCTGGATCCTTTGTATTTTCATATAAATGTAGGTTAGCATGTCAGTTTCTACTAAAAATTCTGCTAGGATGTTGATAGGGATTGTGTTGAATCTATAAATCAATTTAGTAAAATGTACCAACTTTACAATACCAAGTCTTCAACTCCGTAAGCATGAGATGCCTTTTCCTCTTAGCAATATTTTGTAGTTTTCAGAATAAAAATTATATACTCCTTTTGTTAAAATTTTTCCTAAATATTTTATTCTTTTTAGTGCTATTATGAATTACATTATTTTCTTGATTTCATTTTTGGATTGCTTATTGCCAGCATATGTTCCCACCTGCTAAGCTCATTTATTAGTTCTAGTAGTATTGTTGTAAATTCTTTTAGATTTTTTTTACATGTAAGATTGTGTCATGTGATTTTTTACATATAGGACTGTGTCGTGTGAATAAAGACAGTTTTATGTCCTCCTTTCTAATCTTTTTTCCCTCAGTTTTCTTTCTTCCCAGTTTTTCCTTTTTGTCTTCCTTCTTTCCTTCCTTCCTTTCCTCCCTACCTCCTTCTTTCCTTTCTTCTTTTTATCTTCCTTTCAATACATTGCTGAATAGAAGAGACAAAATGTACATCCTTACAGTTATTGATATTAGGGAGAAAGCATAAAGTCTTCACTACTAAATAAAATATTAATGGTAGGTTTTTAAATAAATGTCCTTCATCAAGTTGAGAAGCTCTTCTTCTATATCTATTTGATTTAGAGGTTTTTGTTGACTTTGTTTTTTTTTTTTTTGTTTCTTGTTTATCTTGAATAGGTGTTAGATTTTGTCAATGGCTGGGCTAAAAATCTTCATATTCCTGGGATAAACCACACTTGGTAACAGTATTTAACACTTATTGTAAGTTGTTGGATTTAGTTTTCTAATATTTTTTTAAGGGTTTTGCATCTACGTTTATAAGGGATACTGGTTTGTAATATTCCTTTTTTGAAATGTCTTCATCTGACTTTGATATCAGGGTAATAGTAGTCTCACAGAATGAGCTGGGCAAATATTTCCTCTTCCTCTATTTTTAAGAAAAGTTTGTGACAGTTTGATATTAACTTGTTCTTTAAATATATGATTCATCAATGAATTCAGCTGGGTCTGAGATTTTCTACATAGAAAAATTTGTAATTTTTATTTCAATTTATTTAGTTATAGATATATTAATATTTTTCTATTTCTTCTTGGGTCAGTTTTGGGATAATTTTTGTCTTTCTTGGAAACTGTCCAGTTCATTTAAATCCCTTAATTTGTTGGTAGAAAATTATTCATAATGTTTCCTTATAATAAAAAAGGTACTTGTTTTTATTTCTGGTTTTATAATTGGCATCTTGTCCCTATTTTCTATTCCAGTCTAGCTAAGGACTTGTCAATCTTGTTGATCTTGTCAAAAATACAACTTTTGTTTTCATTGATTTTTTCTATTGTTTTTCTGTTTCAAGTTTCTTGATTTCCAGTTTTTATTCTTTTCTTCCCCTGTTTGCTTTGTGTTTAATTTGTTCTTCTTTGTCTTTCTCAAAACGGTGGCTTACATTATTGATATAGGTGTTTTTCTGATATAGGTGTTTAAAGCTATGCATTTACCACTAAGTAATGCTTTGGCTGCATCTCATGTTTTGATATGTTGTGCTAAATTTTCATTCAGTTCAAAAATGTTTTAAAAGTTTTTCTTTGTGATTTATTTTTTGACCCATGGTTTCCCATTTTTTATTGTTTTGTATAATTTCCTGTTTTTTATTGTTTTGTTGAATCTCCAAATATTGGAGGTTTCCCCAGATTTTTATATATATATATATTTTTTTTTGGCGGGGGGGTCCATCTCTAATTTAATTTCAATGTTGTCAGAGAATAGACTGTGACTTCCACCTTTTTAGATGAACAAAGACTTGTTTTGTGGTCTAGCATGTGGTTTGTCTGAGAGAAGGTTTTGTGTGTGCTGCCTGTGGGTGAGAGTGTGCATTGAAACTTCATGCTGCTTTCACACCTGCTTTGGCTTCTTTTTTTGGCGAGCATTGCTCACCTCACACATCTGTTGGCACAAAAGAGCACATGGGTTCTGAAGACCAGGACTATGCTCCTCTCTCTGTTGTGCATGAGTGCCCTGTGGTCAACCCAGGATGTGTGGGGAGTTTGCCAAAGCTCATCACCACTGCTTCACCCCATCTCCTCAATCTCCTGTAAAATCCCTCACTTGTCCACCAGTTCATTCATTCCTTGACTAGTCCCTTGGTCTCCTGCTTGCCCAAAAAGGACCTCAGCCTCAGGATAGTGAAACTACATGCTCTCCCTATTGCTTTGTCACTTGAACCGGCAGACAACACCTCGAATCACATGAGCTCTCTGGGAGTGGTAATGGATGGAACTTGCTGTTTTCACAGCCTCTGCCTCTGACCATGTGGTTGAACTATTGACAGAGTTGGGGGTGGAGATGGGAGCAGCTCTGGGCAGAACTTCCCAGCTTCCTGCTGTTCTTCAAAGAAATTCAGTAGTTTTCTGAAAAACTGCTTCTCAGTTTGTTGTATGACTTGGGTTGGTTTCCAGAGGACTGATGTGGTCGTTTTAGGCAGGTGTGTCCAACTTTATTATTGCTTTATGCGGAGATGATTTTGTCATGATGGCAGTTGTACTCATGCTTGTTTGTTTTGGTTTTGGTTTTTATCTTAGCTTTGGATGGTGCCCTTTGTTCACATTAAGTCTCCTGTGGTAGGCAGGAGCTCAGAACCCCAAATAGACGAATGTGGAGTTGCTTGCATTGTAGACAAGAGATGTCACATGTCTGCTTTCCTTCCATCCGTCTCCCAGCTGCTCTCCAACTCCCTGTGCAGGAGCTGCTGCAGCATGGTTTGAAAACTACTCAGTCTAGTCCAGGAACTTCCTTTAATTTGGAAAATCAAGGCCCCCAAAGGGAGGGGACTGCCTTGGGTTCATTTGTAGAGTGGCTGAGGAGAAGATGTCAGGATGCCAGCCCATGGCAGCTGCAATCGGAATGCGCACCTCCTCGTACCATGAGGGGCCTGAACTTTCATCTGTTGTCAGAAGAGGGTGAAACTGTGGCTTTGTTGTCTTGTTGTTTATTGGTGGAAGCCCACAGCAGAAGCTACCTGTGGAATTGTTAACACTGGGAAATAGTAAACAGTACCTAAGAATTCCTGGTCTTCTTTCTTTCCTCTCCTCTCAGCTCTGCCGTACTTCCTCAAGGCCATAATCACCACCAGTGAGGGTAAGAGTCACCTGCACATCATTGCCTCATTACAGCTTATATACTGGGAACCTAGTGTGCATCAGATGAAACAGGGCCAAGGCCAAGTCTTCAGCCTGCGGTGTGAAGTCCTTTGGTGTGTTGGACACTGAGCTCAGGGTTTTATGTATGTTTTTTCATTTAACTCTTACAATATCTTCTAACTTGTATTGCCCCAGGCTGTAAATGTGATAAACGAGACTCAGAGAGGTGAAAAAACGTGCCCGATTCTCACCCAGCTGTGGATGTAGCTGGAATCTGACTTGCAATTTCTGCATTTCAAAGCCTGCGCCTTATTCCACACCCTAATGCATCTTCTGAAATACGGAGGTCTTGGCAGGACAGTGGGACCTCCAGCTAAAAGTTAGGAAGACAATGGGATCCTTCATTATGCTGTAACCTCTGCAAAAGAAAGGTACTACAGCCTCCTACACACAAACCCCACACACATACAACACAAAGACACATACCACACATCTGCCCAATGACACATACACACAAACCACACACACAACACAAACACACATATGCCACACACCCTAACCCCACACACACACATACACACACACCCACACCCACACCCTATACACACAACACAAAGACACATATACCACACACCCGCCCAACGACACACACACACAAACCACATACACAACACAAACACACATATACCACACCCCCCAACCACACACATGCAACACAAACCACATAACACACACACACCATGCACATACCACCACTTATACCACCTTCCACACACATACATGCACATACACACATATACCACATACCACACACACAAACCACACCACACACCACACAATACACATATATACCATAGACACACGCACACCACACACACTCACACCACACACCACCCACACCACACACAGGCAGGCAACTCCCAGCCCACCATTTATGCAACTGCAGCTACTGCAGCACTTTGGGGTTAGCACCTCATTTTGTAAACTAAGGTATAATTAGACAAAGTTTTCAAAGGCATAATTTTCTACCAAGGTGCACTTCAAGTGCACCCTGGGTAGTAGTACATTTTTTTTTTCTAAGACAGAACACCCATTCTTCACAGCTTCTCTGCCTTGGGAAGAGAGAGCAGGTTGGTGGAGGAGTTTAGCAGATTTATTGACATGAACATAGTGTTTGAGACAGAAGGCAAGCTGTCATAGCCTGACATGCAGGAAACTTGGGATAAATATTTCTGTTGACTTTCCATGGATTCGTTATCCTCACATGCCCTGGTACAGGGGTTCTCCTGTTGGTGTGAACTTAGTAAAAGGATTAGTTCTTGTCCCGAAGGAACTAATGGGCATGGTGGCATGGGGTTGGGGAGAGGGAAGAAGGGGGAAGGCATTCGTGAAAATCACTGAAAAGTAAATCAGATGGAAGGGGGATGTAACAGTCACGTATTCACGATTATGCTCTCTTCCGAAAACACACCAACCGTGCATTGAAGAACATAAATAACAGGTTACAATATTTGAAAGAATAGCTCATAATAGCTGACATTTATACATTGGGTACATTTGCTAAGCATGTAGCACATATTCATTCTGCAAATTTTATTAAGCATGTACGATGTATCAGGTTTGGTCACAGGAACTTGGGGTTTATCAACAACTAAAACTCTCATAGCACTTATATTCTTGGGGAAAGGGAAGAAAGGCAACAATACCCATGATGAAAAAAACTCTCTCTCATGGTACGATCAATGCTACGATGCTCACAGCTTCCAGGACAAAGTCCAATGCTGGCAGTGAGCATGGGACCTGCCCCCAGGCTTGGGCTGTCCTGGTCTGGTCTCCACTGTGCCCTTCACAGTCCCACACTGAGGCGGGGACTGCCCACAGGCCTGTTATAGCCCAGGCTTGCTTGCACCCCAGGGCCTTGGATTGTCTGGTTCCCTTTTCCCTGTAGAAAGTTCTCTTCCCACTCTTTCGTTCCTCTTCCACTCAGTTTCAGCGCCCCCTCCACTGCATCTCCGGCCTGCCCTCAGCCTCCTCCTGCCATGCAGTCACTGGTGCAGCCTTGCTGCCGCTCATCACACTGTGCTCTCTCTTCTTGTGGCACAGCTCTCCTTTTATCCCACGGCCAGCCTCTCAATACCAGAACCACCCTGTCCCCAGAAGATCTCAGAATTGCAAAAACACGTTCTTTAGACTTCACCTCATTTAGGATGTTCTGCTCCACAGCAGCCCGCTGTGTGATAGGTGACCCTGGGCTCTGAGCTGGCAAAGCCAGAGGCGCAGGGGCAGAAAGCTGTGGAGATTATTTCTACTCCCTTTCCTCTACTGGGCCCTAGCTTCTTGCTACACTGAAGCTTGCACACTCGTTCTCAAGAGCTCACCCGCTCCTGAGACCTCCCTGGGAGTTTGTCCTTCTCTTGCTCCTGGATCTCAGCTTAGCTCCTGACATGCCTGCACTCACAACATGCTAACATGGGCCTGTGACACTGCTGTTCCTCCCATGGAGGCTGGGTCACTCCTGCTTTTCTAGGTCTTCCTTTGCCGAAGCTAAGACTGAACCACCATCATATTTAATAATGATTCTGTTCTCCTTGTGCAGAATGATGGCAACTATAGAAAATAGATGAAATGGTTTATGTAATGATGGCCTAAGGGTCTGGCCATCATTTGGATTCCTCTGTTTGTCAGGAGACTGGGGTACCTGGAGGGCTCGAGCTCTGTAATGTGATGCAATGAGTAGTTTATTTGTCTGGATTCTCCACTGGCTAAGCATCTTTTTCTGAGACAGTAAACAGAATTTTAGCTGCAGAATATGAGCACCCAGCATAGCACATTGGTAGGCGCTCCGTATTTACAGACTAAATAGCTATTCGGATAATCTGAAATTTACATTGTGAATTCCATAAAATTAAGGTCCCTTTTCTTTCTCATCTCTGAATCCCTAGCATATCTGCCAACCACCCGCTGAGTATTTAACATGTGCCAGGCCCTGCACTGGCACTGAGGATGGAGAGATGTGTGAGACAAGCAGGAAGACCTCGGCTGGGCGAAGAGAGCCTAACACCAACACAGTTAACAGCAATGCGGGGAGGAGGCTGTTGGTTCCTCTCTGAAGTGTTAAGAAAGGACTCACCTAAGATCCTTAAACATTTGTTTGAAACAGAGGTGGGAGAAAGAGCTTCGGCTCTGAACCTGAATGCTGCTGATATGGTGCTGTGATTATTCTCATAGATAGCGTTGATTGAGTGCCGATGGTGTGCTTGGTACAAAGCTAAGTACTCTCTAAGAACATCTCATTTATTCTACTGTAAGGCAGATTGCCCTATAAAGCAGAGTCTAACCATCCCCATTTTGCTGGGGATAAGTGAGGTTAAGTTATTTATTCATGTCACAGGGAGTAGTGGTACAAGCAGAAGCTTTTCATTATTCCAATTTGATGACCTTGAATCTCGTGGTCTCTGCAAAGCCTTCCCTAATGATTGCACATCTTTGGGAATTCTCCTTTCCTTGAATTATCATGGGACTCTGAAACTTTTGCTACTCGCCATCCTTTCTGTTATTGCACATTAGTCATGCTTCTATAATTGCTTAGTAGTGGCTAGTCCTACTACCCAATCTGTTAATAATTTTTTTTTTTTGAAATGAAAGAAGCAAAGTCACCCTCAGGTAAGCACTGGTACAAAATACAGTTGTCTGCTAGTCCCTTGCAAATCCTCCTCTCATCTTGTTCATCATAGTAGCTGCAATGGTGATTAATCAGGTATCCTGACCCATGTGTATTCCTCCATTGTGATTTTGACAAGTTATATGACTTCTCTAAGATTTGACTTAGTTGACTGTACAAAAAGGATACTCTCTTCCTTTGGGGTGACTGGGGAATAACCAGATACAGTGCACAAAAAAAGCAATCGGTTTCTATTTCCCAACTTTTCTCCCTCGAAATAATTTGTAAAGCCGAGTGTTGCTTCCGATAATAGGGGCAATGATCTAGTATGTAGTTGATACAGCAGAACGTTGATTTGGGAATATAATTAGACTTAGATCAAGAAACCAAGGCTCGACCAGGCAGGGTGGCTCACACCTGTAATCCCAGCACTCTGGGAGGCTGAGGTAGGAAGATCGCTTGAGCATGGGAGGATGAGGCTGTAGTGTGCTGTGATTACATTACCTGTACTAGGGTTCTCTAGAGGGACAAGACTAATGGAATAGATATATAAAGGGGAGTTTATTAAGTACTCACTTACATGATCACAAGGTCCCATGATAGGTTGTCTGCAGGCTGAGGAGCAAGGAGAGCCAATTCAATTTCCAAAACTAAAGAACTCAGAGTCTGATGTTCAAGGGCAGGAAGCATCCAGCACAGAAGAGAGATGTAGGCTGGGAGGCTAGGCCAGTCTCTCTTTTCACATTTTTCTGCCTGCTTACATTCTAGCCTAGCTGGCAGCTGATTAGGTGGTGCCCACTCAGATTAAGGGTGGATCTGCCTTTCCCAGCCCACTGACTCCAATGTTAATCTCTTTTAGCAACACCCTCATATACCCACCCAGGATCAATACTTTGTATCCTTCAATCCAATCAAGTTGACATTCAGTATTAACCATCACAGGACTGCACTCCAGCCTGGGTGACAGAGACACTGTCTCAAAAAAACTTCAAAATCAAAGCACCCACACAGAAAAACAGGGCTCAATGACTCACGTTAGCACCCATTAGCTATGCAATTTGGGACATGTAATTTATCTCTGTACTTTTCACCCTTTCATTCACAAAACATATATTAAGCAATTCTTATTGAGGACCCCTAGAGCAATCAGCAGACAGACAGAGACATGCTTCATGGAGCTTCTACTCTCTCCTGGAGCTTACAACCTGAATCAGACAGGATGCAATGCCTCAGGGCTATTAGAGAAGCAGGTAAACACTAAGAAAACAAAGACATATTTTACAAATAAATTAATAGAAAGAACACAGTATTTGGAGTCAAAAGACTTGGACTTGAAGCCTGATTTTATTCTTCTTGAGCTAATAGCTTTGGAGTAAATGCAAGCCCATTGGCTTTAATTTCTTTATCTGTTAAATGGAATAATATTTCCCTCCCCATAGCATGATAGGACAGTTAAACGCAATGTCTGTGAAGGCATTTTATGAATAGAAAAACATGTGAACATCAGTCATTTGTTATTTATTAGTCATTTAAAATGAAGATAGGGACATCTCTTTTCTCAGAAATAAAAATATGTCTGCAATCAACAATTCCTCAGAGGACAGCTGTGTTGGTAATTGATAAAGCATGTTAGGAAACTAGTAAGCATTGGTTCAAAGTTCTGGATGCCCACCAGGGTAGGCTGCCTGCAGAGCCAACAGAAGTTGACTTAGTGATAAGCCATCTCTGGATGACACTGACCCATGGGATCATCCAGAGCCCATTGCTGTAGCTCTGGGCTTCCTAAGAATGCTCCTGATGCTTGGTGCATTTCTCAATGAGATGTTCCTATCGGTAGAAAGATGGTCTGACAATTTCCATGGAGAATCTCAGCTAGAAGTTCTGTTCTCCAGTAGAAAGTGAGAAATGTGCATAAGGCACCTCTTTTGTTTTGTTTCAGTTGCCCATGAGCTTGACTGTGGCTCAACCTCTACTGCCTTCTGATTTAGGGAGAAAATAAACTTATCAAATGCCCAAAGCCAAGGGTGAACTGCCTGGCATGGATCCTGCCTGCACAGGCCATCTGGCACCATCTCCTGATGACCTCAGAGGGCTGCCCCAGGGGGCGGCAGAGACCACTGGCAGGGCTGAAACTGGGACCTTGTCTGAGGAGACAATGCCTTATTGTGCAGAGTGGCCTGCTGTATTCTAGGCACTGTGACTGGTCTGGAGTGAGTGATCATTATGCGTACGGTATATAGACACATAACAAAACTCATCTTTACAGCAGTCTAGGAGGTGGGCAGGTGCAGATCCTGAGTGAGAGAACCAGGAAGTCTAAGGGACTTGCATGAAGTGGAATGATCGAGTGTAACATGGGTCTTTCTCCATGCACGGCCCTTGCTTTAGATGTTCAAGAAAGGATGTTCAAGGCAGGATGTTCAAGAAAAAGAGGGATATGTGAGGGAGAAAGAGACAGGAAGGAGCTCCCAGCTCCCAGGAGTAAACCAAGGCCCCAAGTGCCACCAGAAGGGCAGACGTCAAAGTCAGAGGAACAAAGGTCACACCTCACCGAGGGCAGGAGCACTGCCCTGAGTCTTGAGGAACCAGACTACATCAGGTGAAGAGAAGACAACTGAACAGCCATTCCAGGAGAAGGAATGATGTGAGCAGCACCATCCTAGAAAGCTGAAACCCCAAGGTGAGATTTTACTGAGAATACTTGTGTCTATTTCCTTTGAGGGACATATTCTAAAATGGCAAGGTGGATAGGAAAATACAGCCAGCAGTAAATTAACACAGTAATAGCAGCATACTGGCCCTGAGCAAAATGAGAGCACAGTTATCTCCTGAACCATGTCAATTTGCCTGGTGCCTAGGGCACTTCTGACTTTGGAAATCCCGTTGTCATTGATCAAGCTGAACCAGCCTGGCCTGAACATGACGACAGCCACTACTCAGCTTCTGCTCTTCTCAGCCTGGGCTGGGGCTGCATGAGCTCTGCCTGACTGCTTCACATGGACTCTGGGAAAGAGTCAGATCCGAAGGAAAGAAGGCTACAGGGGGCCCAGAGAGAAGAAAGTAAACTTTAAGCCTTGGCTGGATCAGATTTGGAGTTGAACAGATCAAGTTCCAAGATTGGAACCAGACTGCCCTGACTGTACAGGTGTAGGGAAGTCGCCTTAAGCTTTGCATGTTAAATTGCAGTCCCTTTATTTCTAAATTGGAGGTGATGATTCTGCCTTCCAGATCTGACATCAGGACAAGAGGAAGTAACACAGGAACAGCAACTAGCAAGGTGCCTAGTCAATGGGAGGTGCTGGAAAACATGAGTTTCCATTGCCACTGTGGAAGAATTAGAATGAGACAGTCATAGAGAAAAATAATTAGACTCTTTCCTACCCTCAAAATATTCAAGTTCTCTGAAAATGGAATGTGATTATTTTTAATCAGCTGATTGGGATCCAGGATGACTTCATAGTCTTGTGAACCTAATTGAAACACATCCAGCCCTCATTGCTGTGAATTGGAGAACTGCAGGCTGCTATGAACTCACAGTGACCCCTGCACAAATGACCATTTCATCAACTGCCTGGGGCGGAGGTTTAGAGGCATGAAAGGGAGACACGGGCAAGGACATAAGCTCATTTCCTTCTGGGGCTTGAGGAGTTCGCTAACAACATTTTAGTTATTCAGTAATGAGTTGCTGGTTTCCTAGAGGCAAAACAGGTCTCATGCTTCCCTTGGGAGGCATGAGACTACCAGGAGATAGTTTCCTGTCTTGCACGTCATCTCTTGATTTTACTGTCTGACCTCTTGAGTTTATCTTTGTATGGTTTCCAGCTCCTAATTGCATACCCTGGCATGACCCAGCCATCTCCATCGAGCCCTTCATGGTGCATTACTGCACCTTCCAGCTGCTTTCAGGCTGGCGAGAGAGATCCTTTAATATACATCCCCTTGCAGCCAAAGATAGAAGCCAGGCTAGTGATTCCAAATAACATCTCGGATGTCACTCTTGAGCTACCTGAGCTGAAAAATTGGGATTCCTGTTTCATAAAAAGGAAGCTTGAAATGATGCCCAGGGTATGGGACGATGCCAAGATGGTAGAAGCTACTGAGTGCTGGGATCTTCTAAATAAATAGGGGATTGGAGAAGTTTGAATGATGCAGTTGGTGCATCAGGGCCAGTCAGAGCAGGACTTAGATCAGTGTGATCTCACATCCAGGGTCTATTTGTTCATCTCAGACTTGCTTCAGAGGCAAAACCAGGGCAGTGACAGCAGGAAGGAAGATGAGGGGTGGTTCTAGAATTCCTTGTGGCACGAGAAGCATGCCATACCACACAATATGTCTCCTAATGCTGGGTGACTGTGAAAAAGCCTCTATTTTATTATAAACCCCAGCCAGTGCCAGGGCAACCTAATGACTTGGATTCTACACAGAGAGAAAGCTTTTGGCACTGAGACAAAGAACTTAGATCCCCTTAAATTTAAAATAAGCACTAAATTTGCATTTTATCCCTCTTTCTTTGATTCTTTTGTGGTTTGACTTTGAAATGAAAACACAAGTTTCGTGGGAGATTTTTCTAATCTGGTTGCAAAGGGCAGATGATCAGCTTCCCCAGGTCCTGTGTGGTTAGACCCCATCATCACAGCCTGTGTGTCCCTTTAAGTCCCACTGCAGGGACTCAGGCAAAAAGAGTAAGTGAGGTTAGACCTCAAAGGAAAAAAAAAAAAGCCCTTGCCATCTAAATAGAAGGAATCAAATCAACTTTTAAGTCTAAGTTTAAGAAATGCCTTACTCCTATTCGTATCTGTGTTTGTGAATTAATCACTCAATCTTTCATCCATTGCTACATGGGCTTGGAACATCCTCTGTGAGCCAGATGCCAGGGAGGATGAGATGTGGGCCTGGCCACTGCAGGTTAGCTGTGAGGTCAATGGTGCTTGAGCTTCGGGGTACCTCACCATACTCCTGGCCTCTTCCAAGGCCAGAGGGGCCTTGGTGCTATGACATACGGTCTTAGGATTTTGTAAAACACTTATATGTAACACTTAAATGTAACCACTCCCTTGAAAGTCTTTGACTTCCATAAAACCTGATTGCCCTCTGTCCTTTCTCATGAGTAGCTTGTGTCTGGCAGAAGATACATTCATGTAAACAAATGAATTCCCAAGCACCTCAGAGACACTAAGGTAGATGTCAGGCAGGGCACAGTCGGACCCAAAGGAGTGATCCCTGACCTGCTGAGAAGACTGTTCCTACATCTAGAGCTTGGATGATGGTTCCATCCTACTTCCACGCCAACTGGGTGGATTGCAATTCAATGCTGATCTAACTACCTGAAGTTAGTGTAGGATTCTACATATTAAAGGCTTAGGCCTCCACAAGACTGCCCTGACAAGACACCAGCCATGCTATGGGGGTCCCCAGGCCATTGCATTTCTATCCAATTGGTTATAAATTCAAGAGTTCCTGTATTAGTCCATTCTCACACTGCTATAAAGACATACTAGACGCTGGGTAATTTATGAAGGAAAGAGGTTTCATTGACTTATAGTTCTACATGATTGGGGAGGCCTCAGGAAACTTACAATTATGGTAGAAGGGGAATCAGGCACATCCTACATGGCGGCAGGTGAGAGAGAGAGAGAGGAGAGAGAGAGAAAAGAAGAGCCCTGTATAAAACCATCAGATCTCATGAGAACTCACTCGCTATCATGACAACAGCATGGGGGAAGCTGCCCTCATAATCCAATCACCTCTCTCCCTCCACATGTGGGGATTACAGGACTCTCCCTAGACACATAGGGATTACAATTGAAGATGAGATTTGGGTGAGGACACGGAGCCAACCATATCAGTTCCCATGATCCCCTCACGTTTGATAATTTGCTAGAACAACTCACAGGACTCAGGAAAGCACTATACTTTATGTTACAGTTTTATTATAAAGAAGACACTTAGGGAAAGGTCTGACAGGGATTGCAGAGCTCCTGTGCCCTCTCTTGTGGAATGGGGGTGCATCGACCTATGAAGCACATCCATGTGTTCCCCAACAGAAACCTCCCTTCCCTTCCCAGTCCTCCTCACCAAGCTGTGTGTGTTTGGTAGAGGGAAGACCTGGGGTTCTTGAGTTGGAGCTCTGGCTCCTGGGTGATGTCCCCTAAGCTCCTGGTAGCTACCAGTCATGCTGGATTCCCTGCTCAAATCTGGGAGTTGATTAAACTCAAGAAAAGTAGGTGACTTGGAAAGAAAAACCTCAGGATTCCCCTCTCTTTGGCCACAATGAGCCTCAAAGCTGATATGGCTCTGCTGGGGTTGGCGAGGGTAAGAGACTTCTTCTGCTGTCACTTTCCTATCTGTTTCTACTACAAAGTACTAAGAAGGGAATGTCTAGGCAGTTTTAGCTTGACATGCTCTTGTATTCTCTCTCCCTGTATCCTTCCCACCATCCACTGGCACTGGAAAAGGATAAGCTTTTGGCCCCCAATTGCCATATCCTCCTCCCTTCAAGCAGCAGCGAGCCCACACCATTGCTGTCAGAGGAAGAATTGCAGAGGTGGCCTTAATAGGTGGACCTCCTCACCCAGTACCCTTGTTCCCATGCCTGTGGTCCTATCTTCCATGCCCGAGGCATCCTTTTTTAGTTTTTAAAATTAATTTTTAAATTTTGAGATAATTGTAGATTCACATGCAATTGTAGGAAATAATACAGAGACCCTGTGGTGTACCCTTAACCCAGTTTTCCCTAGTGGTAACATCTTGGACAACTATAGGACAATGCCACAACTAAGGCATTGACACTGGTAAAGGCAAAGCACAAAACATTTCCATCATCATCAAGAGCCCTTCCACTGCCCCTTTGTAGCCAAACTCAGTTCTCTTTCATTCCTGTCTCCTTCTTCACCCCTCGTAACCGTTAATCAGTCCTCCATTTCTGTGAAGAGAGCCACTGTAAACATAGGCACACAGGTTTTTGTGTGAACTTGATCTTTATTACTGGGGGATAAATAGAAGAATCCATTTTGTAAGATGTTCTAATATCCCCCCGGAAGGTGAACCCTTTGCAGAACCATAGCCAAAGTTAAGTACTCAGGAAAACAATATGTAATACATTGATAATTTAGATATTGCCCTCTCAGACATTTATTAAGACATTTATTTGCCTGTGTTAGAAAATATGATGAAGGTAATTTTCCAGTTGCATACGATAAGAATACTATATAAGCATAATAAAAAAATCATTTGGTATTTAGGGCTACTTTCTAAGCACACATAGGCAGGTATAGATCCAAAATCCCTGGAGATAGTGAAGCTGGTTAGTAAGAAAGATTTATTCTTCCAATATTGAAGGGAAGTCCTCACTGCTATGCCTGGGCCGGTACCATCATATCAAGTGTCAGGGAGAGAGACCCCAAGGGACGTGTTTTCCTTTCAGAGCTCTAATCACTAGTGAACCTCTCTCCTCCCTCCCTCCCTTCCTCCCTCCCTCCCTCTCTTCCTTCCTTCCTTCCCTCCCTCCCCCACCCTTCCTTCCTACCTTCCCTCTCCCTCCCTCCCTCCCTTCCTCCCTCCCTCTCTTCCTTCCTTCCTTCCCTCCCTCCTCCCTCCCTTCCTTCCTCCCTTCCCTCTCCCTCCCTTCCTTCCTTCCTCCCTTCCTCCTTCCCTTCCACCTCCTTCCCTTCCTTCCTTCTTGCTTCCTCCCTTGCTTTCCTCCCTCTCTCCCTCCCTTCCCTCCTTAGTTCTTTTCTTTCTTCCTCTCTCTCTTTTCCTTTCTTTCCTTCTATCACTCTATCACTGTTTGTCTATCATCTCTATCTCTGTCCAACTATTTATCTATCACTATCTGTTAATCTCTATTATCTATCATCTATCTCTGTCACTCTATCACTCTATCATCTATTTATCTATCATCTATATTATCTATCACCATTAATACATCTATTATCTACCTATTCATCTATCTATCTCATCTCTGTCTCTCTCTAGCTGTCCATCTATCAATCACTACTACTACATCTATCACTATTACTATATCTATTAGCATCTATTACTATATCTATCTGTCATCTATCATCTATATAATCTATTTTTTTCTAGTTTGAAGGACTGAAGGAGCAGAGGTAGAATGCTCCAGTCACCCAGTGCCTACTAATTGCTGGGATAAGGGCTATGCTGGGCAAGAACACAGGCATAAATGTAGTGGGATTTCATCTCCATAGAAACTCCTTCCAGAGGGTGAAGTTTGTCTCTCTCTGGGTGTCTAACAGCCTCGTCTCAGGAGATAGTGACTGGCTCGTGTCTTTCATCTTTTCTCGGAGACCTAATTCCTCAAGCATTTCTGGATACTGAGATATTTCAGACCCAATACATCTAGCCCTTTCTCAGCTCCTTTATAATTTCCTCTTTCCTTCCACTTTTTTTTTTTTAGAGATAATATGCAGATAGAAAGAGTGCTGAAAAAGACTTAACACTCTGGTCTCCTCACAGCCTCCCTTCCTGAATTGCAGACAGTACAGAAGTCACATTCCCAAATGATTACTGGGCCAACTCCTCAGAGAAAAGTGATAGGTCAGCATTTCTCATGGTGGCTGTCACCAAGTGCAAGCTATTCTTATGATATTTATTTACTTTTGTTGAGATATTATTGCATCTAGTAAAATACACAAATCTTTCAGGTCCAAAGCGAGATGGAATTTTTACATCAGTGTGTACTTTGTAACCACTGTTCAGTCACAATATAAAGCATCGTCATCATCCTGGATGGCCCCTCAGGTCCTTTCCTCAGTCTTCACCCCCTCAAGGCTAGCGCCATTCTGATTTCTGCAGCCCGACTGAATTTTATGCTTAGGTTTAAACTAAGGTTAAAAATTTATAGCAAAACGCATGCACAGGAACACAGAAAAAGAAGAAATATTTTAGAGAAATATAAAAATGTTAGATGTAGTATTTGGTGAAGTGAAAAAAAATCCTGCAAATAGATGAGCCATGCTCACCAGGATCCCAGGAGGCAACAAAGACCTAACGTACAGATGGGAGACCCTTGGTCCAAAGGTACACAGAAGGAAAATATTTTCTAAATTACCTTTTGGGTGTGTACTTGTTATACATATAATCCTCAAACATCAGAGCTAGGAGAGACTGAAGTCATCATCTAGGTTCATCTCTCTTTATAGAGAGGGGAACCAAGGCCCAGAGGAGCTACGACATTCACAGAGGCCTCAGAGCATGTTCATGTCAGCATGGAGATACTGCACTGTCCATCCTTCAACAGTAGGACATTTCAGTTTCTTCTATTTACTCATCAAAGGATTAAAATAAAACATTCGTAACAGTTGAGAAACTTGGAGTGTTATGGGCTGAATTGTTCTCCCCCAAAGTTCACATGTTGAAGTCCTAACTCCAAGTACCTCAGAATGTGACTATATTTGGAGATGGGGGCTTTGAAGAGGTAATTAAGGGAAAATAAGGCCATGGGGGCATAATTCAATAGGACCCATGTCTTTGCAAGAAGAGGAGTTTGGAATACAGACACAGATAGAAGGAAGACCACGTGAAGACACAGGAAGAAGCGCCATCTACAAGCTAAGGAGAGAGGTCTTAGAGGAAGCTGACCCTGCCAACACTTTGATTTCAAACTTCTAGCCTCCAGAACTGGAAGAAAAATACATCTGTGTTGTTTAAGTCACCCAGTCTGTGGCACTTTATTATAGCAACTCCAGAAAACTAATACATGGCCTGACAAAAGGAGTTGGTGTCTATTTGCTTATTCTGTTTAATCATACTTTTATTGAGAACTTAATATGTGCCTGTTACTCTGGGAGATGTCATGCTAAGGACTTTAAGCATACTAACTCAATCATGAGCACGGACCTCTGAGGTAGATATTGCGATACCCATTTTATAGATGAAGAAAGCAAGGCAAGGCAAGGTGGGAGAATTAATCAAAATGACACACCAGCAGGTCGTAGAGTCATAGACAGGTAAACATGTGCAGTGTGCCTGACAGAGTCTGTGGGGGAAGACAGAAGTCAGTAGGAACATAAAAGAGAATCATTCTCCCAGAAAAGGAGTGAAATTTAGGGAAGAGGAACTGAGACTTGAAAAGTGAGCAAGGGAGAAAAACCAGAGGTGGTGGTGGTGGTATTTCAGCTTCAAGACATGCAAAGAGGTATGAAACAACAACATAGCGACTTAGAATTCTTTTTTCTTTCTTTCTTTCTTTTTTTTTTTGAGATGGCATTTCACTCTTGTTGCCCAGGCTAGAGTGCAATAGCACGATCTTGGCTCACTGCAACCTCTGCCTCCCGAGTTCAAGCGATTCTTCTGCCTCAGCCTTCCTGAGTAGCTGGGATTACAGGTACATGCCACTATACCTGGCTAATTTTGTATTTTCAGTAGAGGTGGGATTTTTCCATGTTCATTAGGCTGCTCTCGAACTACTCTGGGAGAACTGCAAATAGTTGTGCATCCCCTGAGTTTAATATTAGCACTGAAAGAGAGGTGTTGAGTGAGAACATAGGGGCCAGATTACCAGCGTCTCATACGACGAGCTACTCTGGATGGAAGTGATTCCCTGGGCACTTGAAGACCCTAAAGAGGGTTAAGTAAGAGTGATCAGATTTGCATTTTGTAAAGTGTTCAAGGAAGTGTGGCAGGGACTGAGGTTAGAGGCAGGGAGCCCATTTTCCAGGATGGCAGTGGTCTTGGCATGAGAAGGGTGAGTCAGGACTGTGGTCAGCATCTCACAGGGTGTGAAGAAGAAAAAGTTATCTGATGCTGACAAAACAGAAAACGCAACTCAGTTTGGGGCAGATGAAGGCAAGAACAGGTCCAGAATCATTCCCAGAGTTTTGGATGAATTGGCTTGGAGACTGATGGGAGTGCCAGACAGCAGGGGCGCTAGAGACAAAGGGGGCACACTCTCTGGGACTCCGGGTCCCATCATGCAGAGACTTTTGGCTCTTTGGAACCTGAGCTCTGAAGAAGGATGGTCTGGAGGGGAGACAGGGAGGCATCAGTGTAGAGATGGGGACCGAAGCCAGGAGAGTGAGATCATAAAATGCAGAGAAAGTGCAGCGGAGAGTTGGGGCAAGCTTGGGCAAAAATCTGGGTGGTCAGCAGCATAGAAGGGACATAGAGACAGTGGAGGCTGGAAGAAGTGTCTGGAAGGAATGATCTGATAAGCAGGAGGAAAACAAGATATGAATAATCCCACCAAAACCAAGGGAGATGTTGTTTGTAGGAGGGAGGTCTCTGACATTAGCTGCTGTAGAGAGATGCCAGATGGTGAGGGCCGGTCAGGTCTGGGCAGTGGCTCTGTTAGAGAGAGTGAGCTGCACACCCGGTTTCATCCTCAAAAGGAGAGTTTTCTCTTTTATTATTGACATGATTCTCTGACTGATGTATCTAAATTCAAACATGATTTTATTTCACAAAGGCACATAGAGCTTTTGATGTTACCCAGGTGAGCAGTGCAGCAGGCAGGCTGCAGGCTCCCATGTTGACACTCAGGTCCCACATGAGTACATGAGTGTGACACAACAGACAGCATTTCAGAACAAGAAAAAAGGTGAATGAAATGAAAAAGAGAACTCCAACTGTCAATTTGATACCAGAATTTAAAAAATTCCCCAAATCTTATTAGAAATCAATAAAACTATGCCTAATTAGATGCAATCCATTTTATTTTTTGAGAATGTAGGTTCATGGTCTTGTAGAACTAGTTCCTCCTGGTTTAAACAGAGTTATTGAAATGCAAGAAGGACGCTGGCTGTCTGTGCCTCTTTTTTCTGAAAGGAACCTCTCAGTCCCTGGGTGACCCTGTGCTAATGAGTCTCCATTGGTGAGTCATCTCCCAGCCTGGAGTCGGAGATGCTATCAGTTTCATTAAAGTCCCCACAGTCACCTCGGCTCCTCCAGCCTGCAACAGCTACAGGAAGGCCATTAGCTCAGCTGTGTGCCCTCCCTCCCCACAGCACCCCAACCTGTCCCTCCTCTAATGTAATATTTGCAGACATGCCCGGCATTTGATCTTAAAATGTATTCCTCTACACACAAACACCCTTTGATCAGCTTGACAGGAAAATCAGAAGCATCACGTATGTATTTGGTTTAGCAAAGCAGTAACGGGAACAGATGTCTCTGCAAAGACTATTTCAGAATGACCCTGAATGTATCCTTTTTTTTCCTTTCTGTAGAGAAATCATGGCCACATTTTTAATGATTCTTTCCAACTTGGAACTCTGTTGAGAGGTATCTCATTCATTCTCAGCCAGATTCCTGGTTCCTGGGCCGCAGTCCTGTGCAGGCTATAGGTTACTTGTTTGGAAGCATTTTCAGTGAGCGGGGCCAGTCTGTGTTGTCCAGCTGGCGGGAGAGCAGCTGTGGACACATGGGGGAAATTGCACGTTTCTCCCTGTCACTTAGAGGAGCCTGAGTGTCTCTCTTTCCTCAGGCAACCAAGCAAACCTGCTAGGCACACAGGCCCCAGTCACACTTCCCTTGGGGCCTGAAGCAAAATTTTTCAGCTGCTGACGGGAAGAGTGTTTTTCTCTCTGGTTCTGTGAAGTCTGGAACGATGTGGCAGATGAAGTGGTTGCCTCAATTGGGTCACTGTTTGCTGGTCATGGGCTTCCACTGCAGAGCCAGCCCAGGGAGGGCCCAAATGGGAGGCTGTGGACTGTGCTGCCCATGAGAAAAATGAAGCCAGAGTTGTGAACTGTTTAAACAGCTGATCCTATTTGATTTGAACATCTGTGCCATATCTTCCAGGATATTCTGCCCCATTTACATTGTTGCCACTGACATGCCTTAGATTGAATGACATGATGGTGATAACAGATCATGAGATGTTCCCTTGTTATTTTTATGTTATGAGTGGTTTATTGAAATGCAGTTAATCTCCTCACTAGCCTTACCTGACTTCTTCTGAAAAGGGTAGTGATCCTGTCTCTGCCTTCAAACTTTCTAGATGAGGACTCGAGAGATTGTGTGAAATTCTGTAGACTTTGCATTTGGTAGAAAGAATATGGAGTTTGAAACTACGTAGTTGTGGTTTCCAAGGGTGGCTTCACCTCTTACTAGCTGTGCAGACTTAGGCAATTCACTGAAATTCGTTGAGCACCAGTTTCCTCATCTGGGAAATGGAGATAACTGCCTACCTTGAGAGATGGAGTATTCAACAACCTGGCAGCATCCTTGGGGCTTGGTAGATAATTCCCTCCCGTAAGGCCCACCCCAGAGCTACGGAGTAGAGTCAAAGAGGTGCACCTGATCTCCCTCCCTGTCTGGAGGAGCTGCTCTCCTCCAGGGGCAGTCAACAAGGAGTGGCTTTCAATCCAATTCAGTCTAGGAATGGGAGCTGGATTTGTAAGATAACAGCAATTAACACGGAGGCACCTACTATGTGCTCTGGTCAGACCTTATGCAGATTAACTCATTTAATATTCACAGTAATCCTGTGAAGCAGGTCCTCTTATTATCCTTATATTACATGTAGAGGAACAGAATCTCAGAGCTGTAACAACTGAAGTCCACATAATCAGCAAGCAGAGGGGGCTCAGCAGCAGACTCAGGCAGGCTGCGTCAGAGACCAAGCTCATAACTACAATAATAAACTGCCTCCCCTAAAATAATCTCTAAAACAATCTCAGACTTCAGTTATCACTGCAGAATACATTACATTCCAGGGTGATCACCTGCTGCCCATAACAGATCTTGACCCTTCAGCCAACTGTTCAGGACATATAGTAGGTCGTGCCCTCTGACCTCTCTTTCCAGCGTGTGCCCAGGGAATATATGCCTTGTTGCTGAAGCTGTAAGAGGAAGGTGGCAACACCCTACGATTTGGTTAGAAGACTGTCCTAAAAAATGACAAAATGGCATAGCTTGGATTGACAAGTATTTTTTTAATAGTATACAGTTTTCATCTCCAAATTTTGCACAAACAGCTGTAATTATAAGATCATTGTCATCAATGCCTCCCCCCTCCATACACACATAAAAGGGCACTGCACTTGCAAACATCTAATTATTCATGTAAATTGAGAGTTATGGAATGACTTCTACCTATGTCTGGTACAGATTTCCCTACGTATATTTTCAAGAGAGAAGTTGAATGCCCTCTATAGAGAAATTCTCCTCTAATTTTATGAGCTAAAGGTGGAATTAGGGTGTGTTTTTCTCAGAAGCAATTTGGCTTTCTGCCTCCACCTTCTGCCATACCCTAATTTCTGAACTTAGCCATGCCCCAGGTTCTGATAGTTTGAAGAATGTGAGTGCATATGTGTGCAAATGTGTGTGTGTATGTGTGTCTGTGTGTGTGTGTGTGTGGTTTAAAATGTGATGACAGGATTCAATATAGAGCTCTTCTAGGTGCTGGCATGGCTTTGACCTTGAATCCCACCTGGCTGTCGTGAATGGGCTTCTCCCTTGATTTGGTTATTTCATACCTTGGATTTGGTTCTGTGGAATGTCCAGTCCTAGCCTCAGAGGCTTTGCCTTCTTACCCTCTAACATGCGGGAGGAAAGAGTGTGTTGCACTATTTTAACTGAAAGGTTAGTGCACTCACAGGCCAAGTACAGGTTCATAGTCCCTTTATTCACAGTTTTAAATCCAAAAAGCTCTGAAAACTAAAAGCTTTCTCGTAACTCATACCTGACCTGAGCATATTTGGCAGGAAGACCTGATGTGAACTTCAACTGTTTATGGTCCTTATTCTTTCTGCTTTGTATAGTATTCATATATTCTGCTGCATAAATATTAATTTATTTGATTATATGGGCTGCTGCCCTGGCCCCTCTGAGCCTGTTACATAATATATTGCATACACACCGTATTACTTTTTTTTTAATCTAAAAATATTCTGGATTTTATAATACATCTGGCTGCAAGTATTTTGGATAAGGGACAAAGGGCCTGTGATCTCATTTAATCCTTGCCAGCTACCTTGTGAGATAACCAGTATATCCATAGTAAGATGAGAAAACTGATATTAGAAAGACTGGTTAATTTGTCCAGGGTCACAGAACCATTATGAAGAAGAGCCAGGATTAAATATGTGCTTTTCAGATTTTAAGATGCATACCTTGTCCACACTCCATGTGGTTGGTCTTCCTAGCTTCTTTAGGGTGGTAAGCCCGGGGTGTGAATAATGAAGGCAATACTGAAACAGGACCATGAGCAAGAACATGGGCCTAACTTAGAACCTTGCTGCTCAGAGTGTGGTCTACGGACCAGCAGCACTGTCTGAGAGCGTTTTGTTAAAAACACAGAATCTTGGAGCACGCCCAGGACCTATTGAAACAGAATGTGCATTTTATCCAACATCCCCAGCTTCCGGGATTTCATTTGCACATTCAAGTGTGAGGAATCTTTGGCTAGAGGTTTGGAGGAGGAAGAGAACCCATGCCATTCTAAAAAGGGCTCCAAATGCCAGAGTGTCATCCTTTGCCAGGCTCATGCTAGAGGGCAGAGACTCTGCTGGAAGCAAATTTGGAGGGAGCAGAAGGTAATGGTTCCCAGTTCAACAATGGTTACCAAAGAGAGCTATGTGCCCATGAAGAGAACATCATTGCACATTTGATCTGAGAGAACAGCCCATTGCTTCAACAATTTATTTCCCAGGCTAGTGCTATTTTTCTGTTTATCAAAGCACATCCTATAACTGCACATTTATCTTTGGGAAAACTCGGGTAACTGTCCTACTAAAAAATGTATCAAATCAATCAAAATCATAATGATTAGTTATGTGTTCATTAATGGTAATGCCCCAGAGAAGGGTTTCTCCAGTTTCACCGTTGGCATTATGGGCTGCATAAGTCTTGGTTGTGGGGGCCGTCCCGTGTAACGTGGGGTGTTTAGCAGCCTCAGTAGCCTCTACTTTCTAAATGCCAGTAGCAACCCCCACTCCCAATCATGAAAATAAAACATGCTTCCAGCCACTGCCAAATGTCACTGGAAAGGAGGAAGTGGGTTGGAGGAAGGAGGAGATCACTCGGTTGAGAACCACTGCTCTAGAAATTTTTTGAATTCACTCTTTTCTACCTCGTAGTTCATAAAGCTCAAGACATGACTTCCTGATCATTGGTCAAGTGATCAACACTTAGCTGTTATTAAGTGGGGCTCTTCAGAAAGAAGGTTTTCCCATGAATGGACAATAGACAATACACATATCTGGTACGGTGATTGCATTGATAGAGTGCCTTCGTGAAGAATTCTTGTCATGTGGATATCAATTCTCTTAGCAAACTGTATTCGGGATTTGTTTATGAGCTGTGAAACTCGATCTGCTCGCTTTGGAATTCTTGCCTATTTGGACGTGCAGAGTTCTTTTTTAAGGATAAATTTTACATTTGTTGAAATGTATGAGGCATGGGAAGTTGGGGCCGAAAGTCAGGCTCCTGGAATACAACTCCCAACAAAGGGCAGGAGGCATGGCTGCCCACACTTTATAGCATGCAGAGGAGGCAGCCTGCACATCCGATGATGGACAGAGCTGAAGCATGTGGTTCTGTCTTTGGCCTTGGCACATTGATTCTGGCTAATAAAGCTTGTGCATGGTTGGTAGCTCTCACATGTCTACTGGTGAAGTCCCTGAAAAAATGTGTTCTTTATTTTTCTGCAGTGACTATAAAATGAAAAGGGCAAGATTCTAAAGAACCCCCGAAGCTATTATTTCCGGGGGCACGCATTTTCCTGCCACTTCAACAGTTTCTGTAAAACCAACAGTACTAGCTAGAGGCGGCATGAAGAGGAGCAATAGTGGGCGGCGCGAAGGCATTAGCAGCAGATCATCAATTCACACATTGAGAGCATCAGCAGCAATGGTGGAAAAGAGATCTAAATCCATTAGGAATCACCATGCCTGTAGTGACCCTATAATCACACTGGATGGGATCATCAAGTCAAGTACAATTCTGATTGTTCTCTGCAAAATGAGAGTTTCATTCTCCTAGATTCCTACTTAAATCAGGTTAACTTGGGTAACATATTCAAGGACATGTAACTAGTACCTTGACCTTCCTTCTCAAGGAGGACAGAAAACGCCATTGCTTCTCCCATGGAACTCAGTCCAAAGAGCTAATATGCTGTAAAACTGTGTTCCAAGTGATGCCAACACATCTATAACCAATTAGCTGCACGGATGCTACAATACTGATCAGAAGTTTAAGGGATACTGCGATGCTCCCACCAGCTCATCCCTTCTCTTTCTTCTCTTTACTGTCTGCTTAGTTGCATATTACTTTGCACTGCATGGATTTGCTTCCCTCTTGCCACCATTACTAGGCAGAGTGATGTTGTTTGTGTTTCTTCCATCCTGGGTTCTCTATTACTCTTTAGGTTGAACTTGCCTTTCATAGCCACTCCTTCCACTGCCACCCAGAGAAGGTCTCAGGTTGCCCAGCCTGGTCCAGGGCATTGCTACTCAACTCAGAGCATGGTTGGTGGGTCTGCTTGTTACAGAAATTAATTAATTCAGAAATTAAGAGTAAGCGGTTTGAAACTTTTAACAGCAAATGGACAGAGCAATTTTATAATCTAATACTAATCTAATCTATTAATTAAAATAAATCATATATTAATTAATATAAATCTAATACAAATCTGACTTTTTGTATTTCATTTCATTTATTTCTCTTTTTCTTTTGGTAATTCATTTGGAATATATTTTTTAAATTTTGGTCTCCTAAGGATTAAGGACAAACAAATTTGCTCTCTCTGCATGTGGTTTGAGAAGCATGGGTCTGGGGACCCCATCTGGTTTCCAGACCAAAATGACTTCATCCTTTGTCCCACTTCTTACCTGTCTAGTCATTTCCTAACACCGTGGCCACAGAATGACTGAAGCCACTGTTCAGAGGGGCTAGCCTCACCAATCCCCCACAGGAAATGCAGTATGTTTTAGGTTAGTGCTGTGCAGGTTCTGTGAGGAGGCTGAGCTTATTATCCTTGTGGTGAAAGATGAAGGGAGCCATCTTCTTAGAAGAGGAAGAGAAGGGAGTTTGTTCTTTTTGATCTGCTTTATTGCTATCCATTACCACCAGCAGAAGAGCAGCTGAACCAATCCTGCTCTTTTGTGAGGCAGAAGTGTGATAGATATTTATCCTTTTCATAGTCTTTGCTCACGGTGGGGCAGTTACAGCTGCACTTAATGAGGAACTTCACAGACCAGCAGATCTCTGGAAATGGCAAAAAGAATGTGAATGTGCAAACACAAACACTCTGAATTACCAGATTACACATCAAAATGAGGATTTTGTGTAAATGTTGACGTTTCTGTGAAAAATAAACACAAGAAAAAATTGACAATATACAAAATAAACATGTTCAAAATGTTTTAATAGAATTTTTAGTATAATACCTATCAAGATACTTTGGGAGGCTGAGGAGGGAGGATCGCTTGATGCCAGGAGTTCAAGACTAGCCTGAGCAGCATAGCAAGACCTCATCTCTACAAAAAATGTAAAAATTAGCTGGGCATAGGGGCACTGCTGTGGTCAGAGCTACTTTGGAGGCTGAGGTGGAAGGATCATTTGAGCCTAGATGTTTGAGGTTATAGTGAGCTGTGAACATGTCACTGCACTCCAGCTAGGGCAACAGAGTGAGACTCCTTCTAAAAAAAAAAAAGATACTTTTGGAAGACACTCCCTAGGAAGATCCTGTCTGAAAGGATAGAGGCTGGGTGGAATAAGCAGGGGCTTAGAAGTGACAGCTTGACACTCCCTGATCATGGAAAAGTCACATTATTTATGTCTCTATTTCCTCATCTGTGAAATGGTGATTCTAATGTTCTCTACTTCATAGTTGATGTGAGGATTAAATTAGTTAGTACAAATATGTAAAGCACTTAAAATGGTGCTCATACTTAAGGCAGGCATGTTGATTGTATGCTGAGCTTCAGTTATCCAATTTGCAAAATGGAGAAAATGAGACTCTTGAATTCAAGGGTTATCTTCGAAGAACACCTAATGCAGACCAGCCAGTTTTCTTTTCTCCAAATAATTCTGAAGAGTCTCCAGGGTGCTGTGGATTTTCCTGATTTCTATATGATTCACTCCTCAGGTTCAGCCAGCAAGTGCTATCAAATTGCTTTCATTTTTTCAAAGTGAATTAAAACCATGGAGCTTCTTCATAAGCCCATTCATTCCATCATTTATTCAACAGGTACTTCGAAGGCCTACCCTGTGCTAGCCACTGTTCTAGATGCCTGAGATTTATCAGTAAGCAAACGAATATTCCTACCTCCAGGGAGCATGCATTTGGGGGAAAAGGGGTGATCAGATCAGAAACAGAACCCAATTTATAATTCAATTATATGGCACAATATAAAGTGATAAGCTCTATGTTAAAAAGAAAAGCTAGACCTGGGTAAGAGGGTAGGAACGAAATGCAGAAGGTAGGGAAAAGAGGCAGTTGCTACAGGTATTTAATAGGGTCCTCGGGATGGACCACGTGTGGAAGGTCTGATGGAAGCAACGTCCTGAAGGAGGTGGGGAATTAGCAAATTTAATCTTGTGGGCAGCACTCCCAGCAGCAGAAACAGCAGCGCAAAGACCTAGAAGCAGGAGCACATCTGTTGCGTTCAAGGGATGGCAAGAGCAATTTGACTGCAGTGGAGTGGGTGACCAAGATGAATTATCTAAAACCCAATACCAGGCTCTCTAGCTCTCTTCCTCCCTTGGATTCTTCATAACCTCTGGGGCTCTCGGAGTCCTGACAAAACTTCTCCCATGGGCAGCAATGAATTGTCTGATGTTTTGGTGAGGCCCTTCCTGCCCTCTGCGATTTGATGATCCTGTGCTGTTCTAGAGCTGTGCAGATAAAGCGGCTGGTTCAGACAATGTCAATGGCTGTCCCACCGTCATCTATTGAAGTTGGAAAATTCCTGTTACTCTAAGCCAAGCTTGGCCTCTCAAGTAGCCTCTTCATGAAGAGCCAGACAGGATGTAGGCTCCTGTCTTCACAGAATCCAGAGCCACACTGCTTTTTCTACTCTTGGATGGCCATGCCCTTGTTGACAAGCTTTTCTTTGCCATCCTCGAAAGATGAAGGATCCTGAACTTCCATTTCTCAGACAAGCTCCTCTGCTTTGGTGAGTCTAGGCCGGGAGTTCCAGGTTGATAGCTGGTGTTATTTTGTTTGCGAGGCAGAACATTACAGAAAATAAGAAAAGGTTGACTGAAGAATACAACATTTCAGTTAGGAGGAATAAGATCAGGAGATCTATTCTACAACATGGTGACCATTTTGAAGACAGTAGATTTTAAGTGTTCTTATTACAAAAAAAAAAGGTAAGTATTTGAGGTAATGAATATGTTAATTAGCTTACTTTAGCTATTTCAGAATGTATACATATTTCAAAACATCACGTTGTACATAATACACATATACAATTTTTTTTGTCAATTGATAAAATACATTTAAAATGTTTTTTTGAGAAACAAGGATTTGACAGTGCTTGGCAGGCAAGCCCTCCTCCTCCGGGGGCAGGCAGGCCTGCACAGGCGCTATTCTCTGCACACCCTTGCGGCTATTGACAGTTGCAGGTTCGGAATCATGAGAGGTTGCCCACTGCACATGGAGGCTGGGATGCTGACATCTCACAGACTGTTCACCTCTCTCTGGAGGCTCTCACTCATATCTTCTACCAAAATAAATACAATGATTAAATGAAATAAAACAGAAGATACATGGCTGGTGGATGGTCCTGTCTTATTTTAGATTATGGCCTTTTTTCTGTAGAAGAGCACGTGGATCATGAAGATCCTGTAGAGGTCTCTTCCTCCAGCACCACCGTTTTATGGCTGAGGACTTTGGGACACAGAGAGGTCAGCTGTCTTCCCGTGGTCCCTCCGTTGGTGGCCAAGCTGGGACCAGAGTCCAAGCCTCCTGCCTCCCAGCCCAGAACTCGTTTCAGAATATGTCAACTCCAAGACTCACTCTTTACCTTAAGAATTTTACTGTTAATTTGTTTTTCTTCTTATCCTATTAGCAGATGTAGTTTTTCCTCTCCAGCTGTCCTGTCAACTCAAGGCCAAATGGTTCCTCCCATATTCAAAATAAGTCACACATTTGCTACTGTGTTTGAGGTCCTGTGGAAGAGCTTGGGGAACATTAAGGGTGAATAAGAAAGAAATCTAAATTCTCAAGACATATACATTTTAGCAGAAGAGACAATCATGAATAATACACATAAACATAAAGCCATGTGCTGAGAAGAACGCTAGGAGATGTTCAGGTTGTAAAGCTCAAGGATAGGAAAACTTTGCTAAAGGAGAAGGGAGAGAGAAAAGTGAGCTGGTAGCAGTCCCAGCCAGGTTTTCATCTAACGGCTCCACTTATGAATTAAAAACTCTGTTTGGAAACTCCTTGTCATTAGGAATTATCAACACTCTGTGTTTCCATGTTGGTGGGAAAAGTTGTGGCTGCCACAGGAATAGGGTGTGGATATTTTAAAACGACAGCTCGAAGAAAGCATCTCTGTTTTTCATGCAATCGCCATTTTTGGCTCTGAACAGGAGCCCCCCATTGCCTGTAAGTTGATCTTTCTCCTTGAAGTTACTCTTCATAAATTTTCTGAGGGCCTCCTCTTTTGAATATATGAGGTGTGTATCAATGCAGCACAGACAGGACCACTTCAATTTGCAACGTAGAACAGAACAAACAAAAAGTTCCATTTCAGATTAACTAGAAAATTTATCCAATGGAACATTTATGCTTTTTCATAGAATGTAATATTCTAACACATAGCCCTACATTGTAAAATAAATTTAATGTTTCCAGGCTGAATTAAATAGGATTTTCTCTGTGTTCCCACAGTATCTGTGCATGCCTCTATTACTCAGTAATAATTTACCCAGTGTTTATTTAGCAGCTACTATGGTAATAGGTAGTGTAGTAGATATTGAGGTATAGAGACTTAATGAGAAATTGACATGGTATTCTTACTAGTACTAAATATAAAATTTTAACCATAATTATAAGGCACTGTGAGAAGTATAATAAACCCTAAAAATATAAGTGGTCCAACACAATAGAAGTTCATTTTTTCACCCCCATAAAGTGTAAAATATGTTTCTAATTAGTAGGAGACTCTCTTCTAATTAGTAATTCAGATATCCAATTTTTTTCCCATTTGGTGACTCCATCATCTTCAATGTCTGGCTTCCAAGTTCATCTGGAGTGTCAAGAAATGGACAGTAGACAGGAGGGGGCGCATCTTCCTCAGACTTCCCTTGGCTTAGAAGTAGCTACTCATCTCTGTTCATAATCCATTGATTACTTTTAGCTACTAGAGAAGGTGGGAAATCAAGCCCCTGGATAGGCTTTGATTATTGTTGGCCTTCCGACAACAGCCCTACTGTATGCAAAGGGAGCAAGAATCTTTGGTGGCCAGCTACCGCCCATGCTGCTATCTTGAGTTTGTGTACAAGTTGTGGCATTCAGCTTCTTGTGTGGCTGGGGAATAGCCACATGGCTAAGTTCTGGCCAATGGGATAAATGTGGAAGTGTTGAGGAGCCACCTTCAGGAAATGCTTTAATATCATCTGTGGCTCCGTTGTCCCTTTCTTCTTGATCCTTCTTTGCTGGGAGTGGCAGCTGGAGCTGCAGCCGCCGTCTTGGATGCTGTGAGGTTGAGGACCACATCCAGGATGGTAGTGGTAGAGGGAAAAGTTTAAAAATGCCTAAGGCTGTGAATGTGTTTGGGGCAGAGCAAATGACCTGGACTACCCCCCTCAGATTTTATGTGAGGAAGAAATAAATTTCAATCTTTTTATAACATATGTGGCTGTGGGATTTGTTAATTCCAACTGAACCTAATCTTAAGTGATTTAGAGGGCAATGCTTTTAAAAGGCTTGGAATTATACTGGGCTTGGAGTTACATGGGAGTTCTGAAAGTGTTGAGAATCTGATGTTGCTGTGATGTAAGGCACATGGCCTGGGGCAGGGGAAGGCAGACATTTTCCATAAAAGGCCAGCTAGTGAATAGTTTAGACCTTGTAGGCCATATGATCTCTGTAGCAATTATTGAACTCTGCTGTTGTGCTGTGAAAGCAGCCATAGAAAATGGTGTAATGGAATGAGAGTAGCTGTGTTCCAATAAAACTTTATTTTAAAACACAGGTGGAGAGCCCTATTTGGTGTTAGAGAATAATCACACTGTATTGTTTCATCATTGATCATTTATTTATGAGCCCCCCCAATATCTTGTGTTTTTTTTTTCTAGCTATATATACAAGTATGTGACATGGTGTCAGGAAGAAAGTAGAGGTTTGACTGGCATCTGTGGCCAGATGAGTGGGCTAACCCAACCCTCCAGCTATGCTTACGTCCGCCTACTCTGGGTGCTGAGGAGATAATCACCTAATTTCCTCCTACTGACATATTCCAATTTTGACCTTTAATAGGAGCTTAAATCGATGTTTTAAGCAAAAAAACACACTAAATCAGTGTTTTAAGCAAAAGAGGAGACCAGTAGTGGAATGTTTCTAGAAGTTTGGCAGTCAATGAAAGTGGGAAGTTTTTGGCCAGGCATGGTGGCTCACAGCTAAACTCCCAGCACTTTGGGAGACTGAAATGGGTAGATCACCTTAGCCCAGGAGTTTGAGACCAGCCTGGCCAACATGGAAAAATCCCATCTCTATCAAAAAAAAAAAAAATTATCCAGGCATGGTGGCACATGCCTGTAGTCCTAGCTACTCGGGAGGCTGAGGTGGGAGGATGGCTTGAGCCTCAAAGGTGGAGGCTGCAGTGAGCCCAGATGATCCCATTGTGCTGTAGCCTGGGTGGCAGAACCAGACCCTGTAGGAAGTTTTTATTGTTAGGTAGCTGAGCTTTTTGGCATTTCTGTCTATTAATAGACCTGCATCTTATTTGAGAGATCTATCTTCTCTAACAGAGCACTGTTAGGTCAAAAAAGAAAATGTTGCAGTGTTTAGGAGTATATGTTCAAGATGAAAAGTACTTTGAAATAAGGGCAGAAGTTCTCATTCAGTTTTTCACTTTGCTGGGGCAAAGTGGCAGGGAAAACAAATGATTCCTTTTAAGCCTTAATATATTCATCTTTAAAATGGTGACACGGCTATCCATTTGAGAACTTTGCTGTGAGAATTAAAGTAAATTGAATCAAGAGTACCAAGTGTCTATGTAATAAACGGGATAAATATGTACTTGTGGCTCAATCGTAAAGAAATTACATGGGTTTAATCCTCAACACTGAATCAGAAATGATAAATGATTTGGCCCATCTGTTTCACTCAAACTAGTGAGAGGCATTTATTTAACAAACATCTATTAAATTCTTCTCATCAGCTGGATGGAATAATGTAGATTTGTGTTGATTCCTAAAGTGGGGAATCTGATACAATAGGTAGCATCTTGCAGGACTCTTTGTACGAGCTCTAGGAAGACGTCTGTATGAGCTTGTAGATCTTCAGGTCATGGCCAAGTTCTCTGGAGTCAATGTCTAAGAAAAAGACATTTTAAAAGATGAAGAGGGCAAATTGACCTTTGAAAATACATTAGGTTTTATGCACCAAAGAATTCAGATCATTGATCTATGACCAGGAACCACACAGGAAGTAACAATGTTAGAAATTCAAATGCTTAAACAAAATTGGGTCTAAGCAGATCAAAATGGAGTGTTTCTCAAATGGATCTAGAATTTCTAATTTTGGGATTTGAAGAAACATTTGAGAACTGTCAAGGGCAGAGACTCTGCAGATGTTTTCCACAGACTCAGTATTCATTAAAGAGCTGAGTGTATCCTAAAATTTAGGAAATACTCAAATAGGAACATTGTTAAGTGGAGGAAAATCTGTTTGCTTTCCTGACACCCTCTCTCATCTAAATCAGTTATGAACATTCATCTAACCCACCCACATAGGTCACAGAAACTTATATTGCTCAGAACTCTGAGAAGATCTGGAAACTGAGAACTATTAACTAAGCTTTTATCATTAATTGTTATGCTTTTTTTTTCCTTCTAAGCTTTTATTGAGAAAATTTCCCCAAAGCTATAATTACACTGAACAATGACAGAACTTATTTAATGAAGCAGAGAGCAGAAATTTTTGAGGCAGCAAAATTTGCAACCAATTAAATATTAATGAAATATAGTCTGTCTCAGAATCCTTTTTTCACATTCTTTTTATCCCATACTTGCATTTAATTTATGGAAACTTCAATCATTATTTATATTAGAATTAGTGAAATAAAAATATATGAGTAATTTCATGATTTTCCCAAGAGCAATTTTTCTGTACCAATCAAGTATATGAATGGAAAAGAGGCTTAAAATCACTGTAAAGAACACTACATTTCTAGATTATTAAAACGGATGCTATAAAATTGTCACCGCAATGAGGACAACCTTTGTGCCTTGCTTTTTCCAGTTGTTGATTTTTATAAAAAAGTTTTTATCTGTTAGTTGTAGAATAGATAAATTTTATCTGTTTTATGGGTAGTATCTCAATTGAGTCATATTTCATCAATTGACCAGGTATTTTATTACATGGAGTATATTATGTTAGGGCACAAATTTCCCTTTATTTTAGTTCTACAAATACCATACATAAAACCCAAACTTTCTTACCTTAGGGTGAATTGAAGAATTTTAAGTAACAAACAATGAATAAATATCATATGAATGGACTATACATAGTAACTAAAACTTGATGACAAAAGGATACATCAAACCATGAGGTGACAAGGTTTCCTGGATTCCGTGTGGATACCAAGGTGGGAATTCTTTCTTGTCTTCCATAATTTCACAGAAGAATGTCTGGCATAAAACAAACAAATTGAACAAGTATTCTTAATGACAGACAGGACTATTTCCTATAACTTTGGAGTTTTAAAAGGGGCTCTCTGTCAAACCACTCTTCCAATCTTGCTAATTTTTATATTGAATCTCTTTGTATCATTGTATGGTTATTTTTGTTATACTTGGATTTGTCCACTGGAAATGTTCATCCTTAATTGTGGCAAGCAATATTCCAATCTGACCAATAGCAACACACTAGAAAGGTAGTTGAAACCATACTAGCCACTTACTACTGACAAAATAAACAAAACTAAACAATAATGGCTGAAAAACAAAGACAATTGGAATCATATTTAACTATCCTGAGCACTGAAGGACAGCAGTGGAACCTAGAGCTTCAAGAATATTTCTGAGTTGTTTTCAGAAAAGGAAAAGGCAAGAGTTGTTCATTTTATTTAGCTCATTAGATATAAATAGACACAACTATTCAATTACAATCACAATGCTGTTGTGTACAACACAATTGTGTGCAGTATAGTACATTAGGGTAGTTTGTTTTGAACTTTAAAAATATCATAATCATTCATTGTGTACGTGGTGTTAACTTCTTACTGTTTCCCTTGCTCACTATATTGAAATAATATAATTTCTAATAGAATCTAACCCTAGAATCTGATATGGGATAAATCAGGTGAATTTCTGGATTTATACCTTCATCAGTTTTGCTCATTTTGTCTTTCTTTTTATGAAGCTATCTACACACTGTTTCCTTAAAAATACTTTAAGTTCGTCTCTGCTAACCAATTCTTCTAGTATCTGCTTCAAAACTCAGGCTTTTTGAAATACTTCAGTCCAATTTAATTTAAGGAATTGATTGAGTGTATGCCCACTATGTCCCGGGCATTTTGCTGGGTACTGAGGTTAGAGTATGAAACAAAGCAGCTGTGATCTCTTCTTTCATGGAGTTAGAAAACATTCTTGTAAGACCTGGGATCAAGTTCAGAACAGTCACTTACCTACATAGCAAGATTATTCCCAGGGTCAAATGAGTTTTGAAACAAAACAGCAAAAAACATTAATAAAATGAGTAGGAATAAAAAGTTATTTCCTTAACACAGTAACGATTCAAATACAAAGGAGAATATTCTGAACAACTTTATCCCAATAAATTTGAAAACTTAAATAAAACAGATATTTTTTTTAGAAAAAAAGCATATATTTATTTTTAAAAGAGAAGAAAACTGAGTAAACTCATAACTGTTAATTAAATTAGGTAATCAAATTAGGTTACCATAATTAAGTAATCAAAGTTTTCCTTATCAAGTGATGCCTGCATTCCCTGGTTTTCAGATGAATTTTATGAAACCATCAGAGAACACGTAACTTCCATGCAAAACAAACTGATTTGAGAATAGCAAAAGAGAAATTCTCTAATTTATTTTGTGAGCCAATGTAATTTCAGCACCAAAACAAGAAAAGAAAATTGTGATCAATTACTTCTATAGATTAAAAATCCTCAATACTATATTAACAAATACAATCTATTAATGCACACTACAGGATTCATCATTTTATCTTTGAGCTGCTGTTGTTATCAGTCCATTCATGTCTCAGTGAGCAATGCTGGAAAAGACTGACACTCCCCTATGGGACTGTAACAGGAAAGCAAACTCAGGCAGGGGTCAGGATGTAGAAGATGAGCATCTAACCTAGTCTTTGGTGGTCAAGAGGGGTTGACTGAGCCAGGTTTTTAAGAATGAAAAGGATTATTCAGAAAGGATAAGGGCATCCTGGGCCATGGAATTAGCCGGACACTGTGTTCTGAGAGCACATGGTGGGTCTAGGTCACTGCTAGTGAGGGGGCTATGTCAGGAGTGAGGCACAGGATGAACTTGTCAGCTTGACTGGGGCCATTCCATGGGAAGTCTTATGTCTGGCACCAGTCCTCACCCAGCACTCTCAACAAACTTCCTCATTGGTGCTCTTTTTGCTGCCATGTTCGTTATTTCTCCACCACCGCTCAGTGCACCCTTAGCAGGAGCAGAGGCAATGCCCATTCTGCCTGGAAGGCAGGAGTTTCTCCCATGAATCCAGAACAATGGCTTTTATTTGAGCCTTCTCTTTGGCTGCTCTGGGCCTTGCATGGGGTGGGCCCTCAACACCTCCTCATGGACTTATGGATGGGTAACTGTTGGCAAAGTACACGGTCAATTAGTTAAGTTGACACATGGCTCAACTGTCTAAGGGAGAAAACCAGAACAGGCTGAATGCAAAGTGATGGAAGACCTTGAGGAGCAAGGGTGGAAGCAAACTAAGAGATGAATTAGCAGCCATGGGTGGGGAGGGAGGGGTGCTTCAGCCTCAGCCTAACAGCCTCACTGTGTGGTGCCAAGTGGTCTGGCTTTGGTGTTAAAGGCTTACACTGGAGCATGGCATGTTGCCAGTTAAACAAATGACTTTGATTCAGTTGCTGAACCTTTTTGAGTGACAGTTTCCTTATCTGACTGTGGAGAAAACACATACTTCACATGATTGTCATAAGGATCATACAACATATTGACAGTGAAAGTACTTAAAAATCTGCAAGTTGTTACTAATTTTTAATTACTGAGCTTGCTTGGTTGGGTAAGAAAGACAAAGTGCAGTGAGAAACAAAATCCAGATGGATTTAAAGCAAGGCAAAACATGAACTAGTAGAAAACAGGAATTGATGTCAGGCATCAGACCTTGGCACCCTTTCCATGTTTAGAACCATTTCCCATAAAGGAATATATATAACTGAGTGACTGGCAAACAGCAGGAAAGCTTCCATTTCCTTCCCGTCCCTGCTTAGCTCCATTAGTGCTCAGCAGTGGGTCCTCTGAGGCACTGCAAGGACCCATTAGTCCTTGTACAGGGGATTTGCCCTGAGGTTCATGGTTATTATCCTTGAAGTTGAAGAGGGCATGGAAGATGTTACTGTGTTTCCTTAGAGCAGGTTTCTGCAGTTAGGCATCACCTCCGCTTAACCCTCCAGCCTCTCACAGCTCAGCCACAGCTCTGCCCACAAGAATGCAAAGAGCAACCCACAGCAAGTGAGCCCTTTGGGCTCTGCAGGAATTCTGACACAGATAAAGGGACAGTAATCACATTTATGGTACCAACCGCCCCCTGCCTTCCTCCTCAGTAAATCGTTAATATATATCTCCATTTTTTTTTTTTAACCAGAAGAGGGATTACAAGGTTCTAGCACAAACTAATGTCTATCTTGATAACCAGTTTTTTTTTTTTGCAAGAACACTTAACATGAGATTTACTCTCTTAACCAATTTTTAATTGCACAATATAGTATTGTAACTATAAGGCTCAATGTTAATAGCAGTTCTCTAGAACTTAGTCATCTTGTATAAATGAAACTTTATGTCCATTGAACAGCAACTCCTCATTTCCCCCAAATCTCTAGCAACCAACATGCTACTTTCTGCTTCGATGAATTTGACTGTTTTGCATGCCTCATGTCTGTTAAATCTAAACAGTATTTGCCTTTCTGTGACTGGCTTATTTTATTTGGCATAGCATCTTCCAGGTTCATCCGTGTTGTTGCATATAGCAAGATTTCCTTCTTCTTTAAAGCTGAATAATATCTCATTGCATGTTTAGACAACATTTTCATTATTCATTTTGCATTGTTGAACATCACTAATCATCAGGGAAATGCAAATCAAAAGCATGAGATATCATCTCACACCTGTGAGGGTGGCTATTCTAAAAAAACCAAAAGATCATGATATGGTTTAAACATGCTCCCCTCAAAGTTCATGTGTTGAAAACTTGATATTTATTGTGAAGGTCTTGGGAGATGGGGCCTTTAAGAGATGTTTAATGCCATTATCATGAGAGTGGGTTCCTTATAAAAGGATGAGCTCAGGCTCCTCTTTCTCTATCACCCCCTCTTTGCCCTTCTACCATAAGATGATGCAGAAAGAAGACTCGCACAAGAGCCTGGTGCCTGAGCTTGGACTTTCCAGCTTCCAGAACTGTGAGAAATAAATTTCTGTTCTTTACAAATTAGTCAGTCTGAGGTATGCTGTTATAGGAGCAAAAAACAGAGTAGGACAGTTGGCAAGGATATGGAGAAACTGAAAAACTTGTTCACTGTTGGTGGAAATATAATGATTCAGCTGTTATGGAAAGCAGTATGGAGGTTCTTTAAAAAATAAAAATAGAATTACTATGTATTCCAGAAATCCCACTTCTGGGTATATATTGAATAGATGTGAAATCAGGATCTTAAAGAAATATTTATATGATATCTGCACTCTTAAGTTCACTGCAACGTTATGTATAATAGGCAAAATATGGCCACTTTTAAATTAGGGCTGAAAGCTCACTTTAATCTTTTCTTCCAGAACTTTTCTTCCAGAACTGGGGTATTCCAGTTCAAGCCTCAAGAACAGGGAGCTTCTTTTCCTGTGTCTGACTGTGCCTTTAATTGTCTGTACAACCTTGGAAATTGTCCTTCCCGTGCTGCAATTTCTTCAGTGAGGAAATAAGTATAGTCATGGCTAGGTGATCATTGTCATCTTGTCCATAAATATACCTTCTCCAAAATCATGCAGGCTGGAGCCATCTCAGGTACCTGAGAACCATGTTGCTATGTTGGCTAGGGACAGGTATTCAAGGATGTGTGCAAACTTCTATTCCAGAGCAATGTAGCTAGTTCTGCTGCCACTTCCTGCTCTATGGTGTTCCTGGGTGGAATTGAAGCAACTTTTATACAGAATACGTTTTGATTCTACTGACTTCAATAAAGGGAATTTCCCGGATGGAGCAGGATTGAATTGTTTGGGGGACACAGTTTTCATGCCACAACATGCACTCACCCATAATCTCCTTCACAAGAAAATAAGAATTCATCATTGTTCTTTTGCACTCAAAAGCATTGGCCATCAGCACTCCTGTCGGTCACAGTGACGTGGGTTGACCTAACCTCTGTGCTTTATGTGTCTCCTAGGAACCACGGAACAGAAATTGCAGTGGTCGAGAAGTCTGATGACATTCAGCTAACCCATTCAGCAAGGTCTCCATTATTACAGCCTGTTGCTCTCATCAAATGAGTCATTGAGTTGAGGACATGCATGGTTTTTACTTTAAAATACAAACTGAAGATGGCAGAAGGGATCTTGTCAGACAAGACATTAATGAAAAATTCGAAATATTCTGTGAAACTGAATGTTGTACAATTTCATTAAAATTAATGAAGTAGTTCCAATATAGACATTTATAGATAGTAAACATTTTTATTACTGATTTTTATCTTTTATGAGTTCAAATTGATCTAAATTTCTCAAAGAAAGGCTTAGAATAAAGAAAAGAGCAGGCAGTAGAGGCATGTGAAAGGAATTTCTCATACTAATTCTGAAAATGGGTTATCGCCTTCATTTGTGTAGTCCTGCATATAAACGTAGAAAGATTTACTGAAAACCAATTTTCGCTATGATTTTGAAATATCTTGAAGCAAAAACACAACCTTCAATTTTGATATCATTTTTTTGTGTGATTAGTTAAACTGCATGATGAAAAGGCGGTACATTTGGATTGAAAGAAAGAATAACAAAAACAACTCTAGGACTCTAGGATGTATTGAGAATGCAGGTTGTATGGGGCTCTGTGTCACTCTGAGAGTCCAAGTCACTTCTTTCTGCAGAGCAAGAGCTTGATATTTGAAGCCAACTTGAAGCAGCTCTGCTTTTACCAGCCAAGGCTCTCAAAAGCCTAAATATCCTCTTTATTTATAAAATGGGATTATTGCAGAACCCATCTTGTAGAGTTCAGTAAGAGTCAGGAGCATTATGACATGCTAAATACCCAGCACTTTGTGAGACCCTTGATTGATTGTAACTATGATATATATTATCTTTCCTAGGGTGGCAGCTGCAGTCGTCACTTGAAACTTTGATTCATATTCTGTTCCCAAGTAGACATGATAAACTACAGCTAATTAAATGGTTGTGTTGTATAAAGTGAAAACAATCAGCAACCTGGAAAATATCACCCCATCTTGAATATGCAAAGCACAGGCACAAACTGTGTCTAGTGAACATGAAATGGTTTCTTACTCCCAGGTGGGAGATGTTGCCAGAAAAAGAGAATATTTATTTCCAGCCTTTATAGTTCAGGAGCTACTTGAAACTGAGATATAAGGGAAAATAATAAAATCCAGTACCAGAAGCAAGTCATTCAAACAGAACCCTGTCTTTTCACCAAGGGTAAAAGGATGGTAATGTGCCTCCTACCCACTCCCACCACACACACACACACACACACACACAGTAGTCAAGCAAAAGGCATTTGGATGAGAATACACAAGGAAGTCCAGCTTCCTTAAACAATTTTTGTGTGCTTGCTGCGTAGCAGTAAAAATATAACAGCAGTGGAAGTGGTTTTTGTGTGAGCCCTGAGGAAAGAACTGGGCCATCAGTGAGGCTGAGAACTTGCCAAAGCAAAAATGCTAGAGACAAAAGTCGCTGGTAAAAATGAGGTGGAACCTGGACACAGAGAGCAGATATACTTCAGTAGTTACAGCCTCGGCAGTGGATGCTGGTGCTTGTTACTGAGTATAACTCAGGGGTAGGCCAGTGCCTGCTGTGCACAGTTTATTGAATAAATGAAGTTCAGTGTGTTTTACCCACTTCCCTCAACTTTCCCCCCACCTTTGAAAATTCTTCGGAAGCTTAAAGATCTTCTATAGGTAGGTGTATTCGTTTGTTTTCATGCTGTTGATAAATACGTACCCCAAACTGGGTAAACAATAAAGAAAAGAGGTTGAATGGACTCACAGTTCTACATGGCTGGGGAGGCCTCACAATCATGGTGGAGGGAAGGAGGAGCAAGTCACATCTTACATGGTGGCAGGAAAGAGAGAACTTATGCAGGGGAACTTCTCTTTATAAGAACATCAGATCTCATGAGGCTTATTCACTAACCCAAGAATAGCACAGAAAAGACCCACCCCCAGGATTCGATTACCTCCCACTGGGTTCTTTCCATGTCATGTGGGAATTGTGGGAGCTACAGATCAAGATGAGATTTGGGTGGGACACAGCCAAACCATGATAGCATATTTAAAGAGAGAGGCAGGAAATCAATGGTGTTAGTAGTATTATTCACACTCAGCATTTCGGTGCTGTGACAGGGTAGGTAGGGCAAAGTGAGAGAACTCAGTTTGGGGGGAAACTGCCATCTACTGCTTCATGACCATACTACCATAAACCTGGAAGCTGGAAGCCACACACATTTATTATCTCAGAGTTTCTGTGTGTTAGGAGTCCGGGCGTAGGTTAGCTGGGCCTTCTGTAAGGTTGCAAACTAGGTGTCAGTAAGAACTGAGTACTCATCTGAGGCTCAACTGGGGAAGGATCCACTCTAGGCATAGATGGTTGCTGTTAGCATAGAAATCCTTGCAGGCTGCGGAGTAGAGGGCCTCAGTTTCTTGTTGGCTGTCCTCAATTTTTTGCCACGTAACTCTGTCCATAGGGCAGTGTATAACATGGCAGCTTGTTTTCTCAAAACCAAGAGGAAAGAGATTTTCTTGGTATGACAGTCATTGCAATCTTATATAACATTGTGAAGGAAGTGAAATCTGTCCCTTTTGCTGTATTCCATTGGTTAGAAGCAAGTCGCATGTTCCACTCACAGTCAAGGTGTGTTAAGTTCTACAGCAGCATGACTCCGGGAGGAGAACATCATGGCACCAACTTAGAGTCTGGTCAGTAAAACTACTGTGGATTGGGAAGTATAAAGACATTGATTAATTAATCTTTTTAACTTCACTCTGAGGCACATATTAATATGACTTTATAGATGAGTCAGCTGAGCTTCCCAAACATGAAGACCCTTATCACTCCTCACCTGATCCATAGTGACTCCCTGTAAACTTGTTTCTTTCCTTCTAGAAAATCTTCTCTGGTTCCGTTTTCTACACAGCAACCAGAATGACAAAACAAATGTGATCACATCCATGTTCTGTTAAACAATCTTAGTGCTCTCTTACCACTTTAACATGATGGATACCATTGGGCCTTCATTAAGTTGTCCTCAAACCACTGAAGCTCATAGTTTTTGGGGTCCTCTGATACCACCCCCACGATGCACAATGCTCCTACACTTCCCCCATCTGAATTGCAGGCCTCTTTTCCCTGCACACACAGAGCTTCATCTTCCTCACCCTCAGAGTTATCTGAGGCACCTGACCCCCGGGTCTAGAAAGTGAGATTTTCCATTGTTTCCTCTCACACAGTCCCTGGGCCTCCCCTACAGGATGATTATCTAGAGCTCTCAGCATACTGCATGAAGAGCTTCCAGGTTTGAGTGGACCCCGGCTCCTGGAAGGCTCTCCGACTCCTTAGGATCAACCCCAGTGACATCTTCCAGGCTCTGGTACCACGACTCCATACTCATTTCCTTCACCAAGCACTGCATAGATATGATTTATCTGTTGTACAGAGAGGGAACAGAAGCATTAGAACATTTGAGCCCCTTTTCCCGGTTGGCTGGAGGGGGCACTTACTTCTAGTGAGGTATTTAACATCTCAACTTTATCATACACCAATTATTTAACATTAATTTTTATATACACAACATTAGATGACTAGAATTTGCTTACCTCTAAGGCCTTTTCTATCAGGATAGCATTACTTTAAAGAGCCTGGAGAGGAACATAGTCTTTCTTTTAAAAATAACAATTCCTACACTGAAGATGAATCCTGTAAGCGTGTGAGTAGAGAAGCTGTGCCCCTTTGGGTTCCTTTCACTATTTGACTGTCTCCTTCCTTCTAAAGCACATCCTGCCTCCCAGACCTGCTTACCAGCAACCTCTGATGGTTCATGAGACGGCTCCATGTCCCCAGCCTGCCTGCTCACAAGCCCTTCACACCAAGCCCATCTTCAGGGAGATGCCTGTCTTCTTCCCATAGTGGCTGAGGCACTGTTTGCAGGGCCAATTGTGCACACAGTACTTCATTCAGTACTGGAAGTACCATGAGCTACTGCTCAGGGATCCAGTGCAACCCGGAATTCGGAGAGTGTTAACTCTCCAAGGGGCAAATGGATCAATGGAAACAGGGAATGGAAAGGAGCTAGCTGAATTATTCCCACTCTTGCCTTTCTTCCATGTGCTACCCCAAGGCACAGATATTCGTTGTAATTTTCCTGGATGAGCCTAGGGCTGCCTGTTGTAACTTCAAGGCTTGTGTGGAAGGAGCAGCAAGGTGATGCATTACTTCACCTGGCATCTCAGATTTCTTTGCCTTTACTTCCCTTTTTCCTCTCTACCCTGGGTTTGACCTCCCAAATAAAGCCTTAGGTTTTGTTGTCTTGATGGCTCAGGCTAAGACAGAAGCCCAACTGTGAAGGCTACCCACGTCCTCACCCTGCTGTATCGTAGAATGGAGCTGAAGTACAAAATTGAGATTCAACACATTCAGTCCCAACCAGAAGCATTTCAAGGAAAGCTGTACTCACAGCAAGATTGAGTGATGGGACATAGTGCTTGAGATTTCAAAGCAAATGTTTTTTGTGTTGCACTCATAATGATTAGCTTCACACATTACCAGAAAAAAAAAAAGAAAGAAAGAAAAACAAAAAAAAACTGACTCATAAAACATGTATTGATGTTGCATTTGGGAACAGCTGCAGCCAGCCTGTGTGCAGAAATACACAAAAATAATTATCTTCCTAAAATCAATCTTTGCAGTTCTGGAAGAAGAGAGAAGACGGAAATAGCTCTTTGTGGAGCTGAGTGACATGTTCTGGCCAGGCATTCTTTGTTAATATAACAAATGCGAATTAGACAAATTGGAGCTGGAAAGCACTCCTGTCATACTGTGGCTGATGGGTCTGTGGAACAGCAGCAGCCACGCCTGCAGGATGTGCTCACTGCTTTCCTGAGCTCCTTTTAAATAATCCAAGCTGTGACACTTCCCTAAGTGGAAGCTGATCTCCACATTAGGAGAAATGTTAATATTATGTAGTTTAATCCACCCTGGAAGTCAGAGAGGTGAAGACAGGGTGGCTTGGGAGCTTCCTGGTAGATTGTTCATTCATTCTTTCAAGCATTTATTCATTTGTGTATTAAATTCAGAACTGTCCAATAGAGCTTTCTGCTGTGATGAAGTGTCCCATAACTGCACTTTCTGATACAGTAGTAGCTAGCCATTTGTGACTACTGAGCACTTGAGAGTACGAGATGAATTTTTTTTTTCTACATGATTTTAATTAATTTAGATTTGAGTAGCTAAACATGGCTAGTGGCTACCTTATTGGATGGTGTAGCTGAACATTCATTCATTTAAAAATATTTACTGGATATCTACTAAAAGACCTCTTAGAAGGTGCTTGGTAAGTATTTTGGGAGAATGGTTGGTATGCAATATATATATATTTTTAGTGACATGAGGAAGGCAAGCTGGGTCCACAAATATTTATAATAAAACAGGGACTAAATTTTGTAAGACACACATACAATTTTATGAGACTAGATGTACATATATCTGATAATAGAATAACATTTTATTAATTTATTTTTAATTCTGTTGGTTTAGAACTATTTAAAATGGCCAAGGCAAAGATTAGATATATCTTCGTGTCAATGATATATTTGTGTTGAACCTGGAATGGAATTCCAAGCAGAGAGAACAGGTTAGGATGAGTGAAGGATCCCAGAAATAGCTTTTTGGTGCATAGTGGATAAGACAAGAAGGGTCTAGAGGTTACACAAAGAGGCATAAGGAGTGTGCATTATTTCCATTCAGGAAATAGGCAAATTTTCAGCACGTTCTGGTGAGAAAATTTATTGTAAAAAAAAGAAACCACACAAAATTTCTGATTAGGATACAGAAGTCATAATCACAAGTTGTTAATACATCTTTTTTCATCCCCAAACAAACACCGGTGGCTTTTCCAACAGCCTGGACCTACCGACTGAATCATGGCAGGAGAGTCCCGGGCAAAATCACAGGACACCCTGTTCTTAGCAGATCGTTTCAAGTACCATTTACTCGAATGGGTAGAGTCAAGTTCCCCTTATACAGCAAACTGATATGGCCTGGTGTTCAAATTTCAGGAATTATTATTTTATGCTAGTAGCAGCAACAAGTTTTTGAGTATAAGTAGTGATGATCACATTCTAATTGAGCCACAAAAATGAAAATTGTGGTGTGGGGACAGAATTTTTTTATCTTAAAAATAGAGAAATATTTGCCAAAGTCAAGTCATAGATGATTATCATCCAGTAAGAGGAACATGGAAGCAATCTTCCTGACCTTCCCCTTCTGCCTGCCCATGTTAACAAGAATAGCAGGAGAGCCATGTGTGAGCTGATGGTGGCCCTGCACATGACAACCAATGTTCCGTTTAACCTTCACAATCCTATGGGGTAGATCAGAAAAGTCTGAATTTACGGGTAAAGAAGTCTAGCTCTGTGCAGGCTCATAGCATTTTTTAAGGTCATACCACGAGTCTGTTTCAGAGGAAATGCAGTTGGTCCTGCTCCAGATCTGTTGTCTTTTCATGACATCTTGCCTCTTTTGAGGTATCCATTGCCCGTAGTCTCAAGTGTCACAGTACAACTTCACAAACTGATGAGTAAGAAAAACAGTAAGATAATTATCTAGATGATGATGATGCATGAAGGGGTCTGATGATATCCTTAAAGAAAATGTTTATGGAATTTAAGTCCAAGCCAGGATGGGGGCACATGTGGTTGAATGGAACAGGGGGCTTCATGGAGGAGGTCACACCAGAGGTGGATTTACAACACAGGTGAGGGCCAGGTGCGGTGGCTCACACCTATAATCCTAGCACTTTGAGAGGTCGAGGAGGGTGGATTACCTGAGGTCAGGAGTTCAAGACCAGTATGACCAACATGGTGAAACTCCATCTCCACTAAAAGTACAAAAATTAGCCGGGCATGGTGGCAGACACCTGTAATTCCAGCTACTCAGGAGGCTGAGGCAAGAGAATTGCTTGAACCCTGGAGGTGGAGATTGCAGTGAGCTGAGATCGCACCGCTACACTCCAGCCTGGGTGACAGAGTGACAGAGGGAAACTCTGTCTCAAACAAACAAACAACAACAAACAAAAGAAAAAACGCAGGTAAGATTTGACTGTAGAGTAGAGGGAGTGTGTGGGTTGCAGGGGAGAGGAGCAGGCAGCCAATGACAGAAATACTTATTGAAATATCTGTGTCCCTTTTGGCTGGAGACTAAGAAGGAGACTACATCTGTGAATGAAGTGTAACAGAATGCTCTGTGGCTGAAAAGAACCCTCATGTGTGCTTAAACTATGTATACTTAGAAGAAGGAAAAACCTGCCATTTCATGGCTTACGTGTGTGTGTGTGTGTGTGTGTGTGTGTGTGTGCGTGTGTTTAATCTATGAAAGAATTCAGAATTTAAATCTGGGCCAGAGTAATTCTTTGTTTCATTCAAAGATATTAATTAAGCAAATTTGGCAGGGCACTGAACATAGGCAAAGGAGGAGAATGTGACTTCTGCAGCTCTGGAGCTCAGGAATCCGTTTGGAAAGACAAGCACTGCGTGTACAATAAAACGCAGACTTCCATAAGAATGGTGCAAGAAAACAACTGATTTCAAACATGTAAAGCATTCCTGGGGGAGGATGCTGTCCAATTCTCTTTGTCTAGGGAAATTGGAACAGGAGTGAATGGTCTTATATCAGAGCCAGTGTGTGCGGTCAGTGAGCAGGAAGACTGATCCTGTTATCAACTCTGAGGTAAACATTGCAGAGGCCAGAGGTGGTCCTGACATCACTTGGGGATGCTGGAGGGGAGTCCTCAGAAGATCACCTGGAGGTGCTTGAAAGATAGGAGGAGTTTGAGAGACTGAGGAGTGTATGGTGGGATGGAGAGAGATCATTTTCCAGGCAGAGGGAACAGCATGTGTGAAAGTTCTGGTGCTGAGAATCGCTTTAGCTTCTTAGCCTTCTTTAACAATGGAAAGGAGGCCCTTGGTGCTGAAATGTGAGGATAGCAAAACAGGGAGCAGCCGGAGGAGAGGCTGGAGAATGTCCAAAGGCCAGAGTGCTCATAGCTTTACTGGAGGGAGAGGAGATTTTCTCCTTAGCACCATGAATCTGTCTGTTCTACAAATATAAAGCAAATGCCACCTGTTATTCTTGGGAAATCTAAAATCATCTTGAACCCTAACACAGGGAAAAGAAATATTCCAAAAGTTGCAATGAAGTTTTGCGGAAAATATGGTTCCCTAAAAACAAAAAGAATTTGCAAACTGTAAACCTAGCTCATCAATGTATGCATAAGAATTCAGGTCAATTTTGATTTGCTCTTGGAGAGAGTAAGCCTCTGCATGTTTTTGTTCATGCGTTTGCTTATTGGAGCCTGAGTACTGGGAGCCATAGGGCTAAAAGTGAGGCATACATGGCTGCTTTCCATTTACTTCTAGCTGGAGAGCATGGAAAAAGGACAGAATCTGTTTTTTTTCTGCCGTACGGTTGATGTCCTGCTCACAGTATTCAAGACTAAGTAACCCAATATGTACTGGAGTTCAAACATTTTGCTCTGATGAAATTTTATTTTCCTTTTTGGACTATAATTCAGGACCATGTTTTTGTGGATGATAATGGGATTCCCCTAAAGGGAAAGTGGATGTTTCCATTATGAATCTTGCTGGAATTGGGGACAGGAAATTTGGATGGTGGTGGTCGAGCACGGTGGCTCACACCTGTAATCCCAGCACTTTGGGAGGCAGATCACAAGTTCAGGAGATCAAGACCATCCTGGCCAACATGGTAAAACCCCACCTCTAACAACAATAACAACAACAACAACAACAACAAAACCCAAAAAACAAGACATTAGCTGGGCATGGTGGCCTGTGCCTGTAATCCCAGCTACTCAAAAGGCTGAGGCAGGAGAATTGCTTGAACCAGGACCCGGGAGGCAGAGTTTGCAGTGAGCCAAGATCACGCCACTGCACTCCAGCCTGGGCTACAGAGTGAGACTCTGTCACACAAAAAAAAGAAAAAAGAAAAAAGAAAAAAAGAAATTAGGATGGTGGGGGGTGATGTTAGACCACAGAAGACAAAACTCTTTTCTTTTTGAGATCACATGAGAGTTAGGAACGAGAACTTTCATGGGAGACAAAGCAACCCGCTCCCTATTAAAGATCACAGTCAGGCCAGGATCACAGAAAGAGGGAGGTCAGGATCTCAGAGCAAAAGTCCCATCAGAACCACAGAGGGTCAGGCCAGAATTGCAGAGGGAAAGGCCGGCCAGAAGTACAAAGAGGATGCCAGGATCACAGACAGCCACACTGCACGGAATGGAGAGATGGTGGATCTGAGTTGGTGGACATCGAACATTATCAGATCTTTTAACGGTTGCAACTTCTCCTCTGTGTTGCTCTTTTATTTTGTTATCTGGGTAGCTTATTGCTTGCATAAGGGAAAAGCGTGGGGGCTGGAAATGCATCTGAGCAGAAAACCTTGAAGCACTTGTTCCTTATCTCACATGAAGTAGGGGAGTTAATGGGAATCTGGGGGTGGGGTGAGACTGAAGGATGGGGATCTTGTTTTGTAATGTGAGAATGTAATGAGAACTTGACCTTCTACTGTTTTCCTAGGTTGGAGAGGGCTGGCCAAACCCCAAGGAAGGTGGAGAAAAGAAAGGCATGGAGGGGTCCTGCAGAGGGTGTGGAAAGGAAGGGATGTGTAAATCCCAGCATGGGTTTGGAGGACCTAAGTAGGTTGGCTTCCCTGGGACTTAAATCACAGAGGTGTTGGGAGGTGAGCCTGAAATGGAAATAGGCCGCATCTTGAAGAATCCCACGTGCAGTGCTGAGAAGTTTGCATATGGAACAATGGACTAATTTTAAACAGGGGAATGGCATAGTCAGATTTGGATTTCCGACAGATTGCTCCAGTTTCAGTGGAGAGAATGAAGCAGAGGTGGCATCTTTGGTGGCAACGGTGCAGGTGCAAGGCAAGGAAAGTGCAGCCTAGGTGAGTGATAGTAAATCTGGGGAGGAAGAGATGGGTATCTGATATGGCAGGAGTGGAACCATGGAAACTGGAGGTACATTGGGTCAATGGATGGAGGCTTGAGTTTCCCAGTTAATGGATGTGCTTCTCTGCAGCCATTTTGAGCAACCAGAGTTATCTATCTAAAAAGGACGAACAAATATTTCTCTTGGTCAAATTGTCTAACTTCCTAGTTAGTGTGAGTTTATATCTAGGTTGTTCAAATATTTATCAAGCCATTATTAGAATAAAAGGACCAAATTCCCTTTCCTGTTTCAAAAGAGAATGCTTAGGCATTGCAGCAGATCCATGGAGAAGTGACAAGAGAGCTACATTAGGTGAAGAAGGGAGGATTTCTGCTAAGCCTTAAGGAGTAGGGATCACATGGTGGATAGTGGTCCAAGAGGCAAAAGGACTGAAAGCCAGTTAATTGGAGTGTTTAAGACTCAAGCTCAATAGTTACATTTAGATGTTTTCCATCATAAAGCCATAGGAAGCAACTGGTTTCCAACATGTAAGGTCTTCCTTGGGGTGGACACTGATACAGTTTGGCTCAGTATCCCCACCCAAATCTCATGTGTAATTCCCAGTGTTGGAGGAGGGGCCTGGTGGGAGGTGATTTGATCATGGAGGTGGACTTCCCCCTTGCTGTACGCATGATAGTGAGTGAGTTCTCATGAGATCTGGTTGTTTAAAAGTGTGTGACATCTTCCCCTTCACTCTCTTCCTCACCCTCCAGCCATGTAGGATGTGCCTGCTTCCCCTTCACCTTCTGCCATGATTGCAAGTTTCCTGAGGCCTCTCCAGTCATGTTTCCTGTATAGCCTACAGAACGGTGAGCCAATTAAATCTCCTTTCTTTATAAATTACCCAATCTCAGGTAGTTCTTTATAACAATTTGAGAATGGACTAATACAGATACTTTCCAATTTTTTTTTTCTCTTGGGAGGGTAGAAGAGAAATGAATGTTCTTGTGTTGGAGCTAATGTGTATGGACAGTAAGGGGAGGATGAATCTCATCATCAACTCTAATTAAACCCTGCAGAGGCCACAGGGGAGTATGATGTTGAGACTGATGTCCTGGAATGTACTCAAATATCCACAGCTCTCCTGGATGCTTTAAGAATTGTCTCATCTGGAAACAGGACACTGAACTTAACCCTTCAAGAATCTATTCAGCTCTATATTTTGTGACATTCATTCTACTACCAGGATCTTTTTATGTTTGCCAATAAGTAAAGCCAAAGCATCTTTATGAGGAGAAATTGTATCTTGGCTCTAATTAAAGGTATTAGCATACATATACTACAGTATTTACAATGTTCTTTATCCTTTTGAAGAAATAGTCATTTGACACCAGTGAGCATAAAGGACCTGAAGAAACAAAAATCTTAAATTTAGGTCCTATTAACTTATAATTTGTAATTATCTGAAGTAAAGTAGATCTAGAAATTATGTTTGCACCATCTTATGGAAAAAGTGAGGACTCGATGTAGCTGTGGAAACAGGTCTGCTGAAAGGTAGTTCATGTTTATCAAGTACACTTTTAAATTATTCATAATAAATCTATAAATATAATATTCACCTCTTGTGCTGCCCTGGGGGATGTGTTTGCTTTCTGTAAGCTGCCTTGACCCTTTTCCTCCCTGTACTGGGAAACATTAACCTCCACCTTCTCCCATAACTTTTTGCACTTCTAATGTCAGGTGATATTAGTCATAGTTTGGCTATTATTTGTTCCCACCGAAATCTCATATGAATTGTAACCTCAGTGCTGGAGGTGGAACCTGTTGTGAGGTCTTTTTTTGGATCATAGGGGTGGATTCCTCATGGCTTGATACTGTCTTTATGATAGTGAGTTGTCACAAGATCTGGTCATTTAAAAGTGTGTGGCACCTCCTCCCAAGCACTCTTTCTTTCTTGCTCCTGCTTTCACCATATAACATGCCTGCCCCTGCTTCACATTCTGCCGTGATTGGAAGCTCCCTGAGGCTCCCTAGAAACCAAGCAGATGATGGCTTTATGCCTCCTATACAGCCTGCAGAACTGTAAGCCAACTAAATACATTTACTTTCTAAATGACCCAGCCTCAGGTATTTCTTTACAGCAATGCAAGAATGGCCTAACACAATTAGTGAGATGTGTTTATGGGTCTGTCTCCCCAGTAGATCCAGAGCTCCAGGATATCATGGGGCATAACTTAGTACTCTCTGTATTATTGGCTTTAGGCCTAGTATCTTACATAGATTAGAGGTTCAGTCATTACATGTAGAAAAGTTGTTCTAAAAAGTTATTAATGGTGAATGGATAGTATTATTAGTTATTCTACCTTTTTGAAGGCAAAATAACTTTATGACAGAGTACAACAAACTGAAATGCTGTGTGTGTATATATAATACATATATCTGTATATATATATGTGTATGTATATACATATATGTGTACACACACACACACACACACACACACATATATACACACACACACGGTGGCCAGGAGAAGGAGGGGGAGGGGGAGAAACAAGAAAGGTTTATGTGGCCCTGTGGCCCAAGGCCCAGCAGAGGAAGGCATACCTTCCCTAAAGACCTTCTTAATTAAAAGACAAAAGAAGAATGAAAGCAAAGCACTAAGGCCTGCCTTAGTCACCTATGCATTCAAATTATATGAGAATGCAAGCTCCATGAGGCAGGCATTCAGTTTATTTTTTTTTTATTGCATTTTAGGTTTTGGGGTACATGTGAAGAACATACAATATTGTTGCATAGGTACACACGTGGCAGTGTAATTTGTTGCCTTCCTCCCCTTCACCTATATCTGGCATTTCTCCCCATGCTATCTGCCC
>CAUYQU010060809.1:0-73369 GCA_963574635.1 Cheracebus regulus | reverse complement strand
ATGTTCTTTTAGCTCACAGAAGTTTCTTATTATCCACCTTCTGAAGCCTGATTCTGACAGATCATCACACTCATTATCTGTCAGGTCTTGTTCCCTTGCTAATGAGGAGCTGTGATCCCCTGTAGGAGGAGAGGCATTCTTATTTTGGGTGTTCTCAGATTTTTTGCACTGGTTTCTTCCCCTTTTTGTTGATTTATCAACCTGTCATCTTCGTAATTGCCAACTTTCAGATTGGGTCTCTGAGCGGACATCCAGCTTGTTGGTTATGAAGTTTTTCCTGTTTCTTAGTTTTCCTTTGGCGGATGCCCCTTCCCCACAGAGCTGGGCCTTCCTGGGTTCAGCTGTGCTTGCTCTCAGTCCTCAGCGCTTCCAATTGCTCTTCTCCTTGTGGGGATGGGACCAGCGGAGCCCGACTAAAAGGACACCCAGTCCTGTACACTCCGCACTGAGAAGCGCTGCACCAGAGCGCTGGCAAAACAGCGGCGCCGGCCAAAAGAGTTGCACTGGGACCCGTGTGGCTCCTTCGCTGGGAATCTCCCAGTTTGTGGGCATCAAAAATTCGTCTGCAATTGCGGTGTCCACTCATTCTCTGCACTTTCACTGGGAGCTACAATCCTGAGCTGCTGCTATGCAGCCATCTTGGATCTCTCTGCGCATGTAGGCCTCTTAGAAGGATTTTTGAGTTCCTCAAAGGCAGAGTTTGTCATATTTCTTTTGATCAACCAAAAACCCATTTCAGGGTTGTTTGCATAATTGGAGTAAAGGAAATACTTTTTGTACTGTTTAATAATATATTTAATTTTGAGAGATACACGTATTTTTAAAATATTTGGAAGCAGTAACCTAGCTATTATAGACACACTTTTAAAAAAGTTTTATAAGTGTATATTTCTATCCCAAAGACTGAAATAGAGTGGAAGAGGGTCCTGAATAGAGAAATCAGTTCAACATAATTTTCTGTTTATGTACATTGAGCATGGAAATCAAAATTTTACTGCTAAGTTTTAAAGTAATAAACTATGCTATTCTTATTAATATATTTCAAAACTGGTTCAATGATAGTATGAGTCTGTGACAGTTTAATAAATAAAAGAAGGTACCATAGTAACTAAAACGCAAAGCACTTTTTACAACATGCAGTGTTTTAAACTGTAATATAATTAAAATTTATTTCAACTGTCTTAATTTCTTCTCACTTCAAATACTTTCACACAATCCAGACTATCCACAGAATGACATTTAATTTTTTTTCATATTATGAGTTTTTTACTCTTTAACCATTACAGAATTTGCTCTTCAACCATCTGGAAACCTTAAAATCCAAGCTTTTGAAAGAACTCAATGCTAGTGATACACTTTTAAAAAATGGATTTATTTCTTTCATGCTTTCTTTGTGCCCTTCTATAGTTAACTCTAAGAAATTTTAAAATTATTCATTATATTAAATTTTAATATCTGATTTTGAAAATACAATATGTATTTTCATAAACATACTGATATTATACCTTTGAACAATTTCCCCATGTTTGGGAATAATTGACAGAAATAATCTCATGACTAACGGCTATTTTATAGGTTTGTGTATTTACATGGTGCATATTTTATCTGACTGTGGCCAATTTTATTTACATTGGTGCAAAAGTATTATTAATTAACATACATAAGCTTCCTTGGTCTATGGTCAGTAAATCTAAAGACCTAAAAATATCCTACGATGAGCCTGCAAAAAGTAATTTATCTTTTCTTTCTTTTTATATTGCTTCTAAGTCATCTTCTCTGAGAACAGAAAACCACCTATTACTACTAATTTTTGTCTTCAGTATTTACAAGTTTTCCCCCTTCCTCCAAGATCCCCCAAATTTGCTAGTGCCCTATTATGCCAGGAAGTCATATTTCATGCCTGAGAGGCTTCCAAGAATTGTTTCCACATGTGAAGTGCAGCCCCTTGTCCTTAATGGTGAGCTTGTCATACCAGATTAGTTGAGATTTATATTAAAATGTAACATTTCTGATTGAGTTCAGAGTTACAAATTCAGTTTGTCCTATTACATCCTGGTAGAAGAATGCATTTTTATCAAATCCAGAAATAAGAGCATTGCCATAAATGTAAAGAGACCCAGTGAAGGCAACCTGTATATATTCTAGCCAATATATTGAGGAATTTTATGGACACAGTAAATTAATATCTGCCATTTTGTATAGATAACCTGTCTTTTCAAAACAATAGGGGGACTTTCAATGCTTATTTACTTTTTATTAGCAAATAAACTGTGTTTTTAAAATGTAAAAATCATACACATTTCTTAGATTCGTATCTTTAGTTCTTTGATTACTTCTAAATCAGCACTCTTCATTCTATGGTTTATCAGCTCCTGGAAATGTATAACTTTTTACTAATGAGACAAATTTTTCTGTAGAATTTTAACTTTGTTATTTTTCTTTTCCCTTGTGAGTTGTGTTTTGTAGAAAATTATTGTTATTTGTCTTAATAAATTTTTGTGCATTGATAATTGAAACATTTCCTAAGTTGACAGTTTACTTCTTAAAGCGTAAATATTATATCTGCTTCTTATTGAATTCAAATGTACAAGTCAATTTCAGCTAGCTGCTAAGCCTGTTAGCTAAATAGACTTGCTTCCTTTATAGGGAGGTAAGCTATGTATCTTACTTTAGAAAAAAAATTTAATACTTTCAGCTTGAGTGAATGTGGAAAACTATTGTTGTACTTTACATTAAGCAAATGCACTGGGCGAAATTTGAATAAAAATAAGAAAATCCATTAGAGATAATTGGAAATAAGGTATAATTTTAGTGGTACAAAAATACAGATTGCACCATAAATACACCAGTGCATAATGGGATTTCTTGGCTGATTTAGTATTTACAAGTCCTAAATTAACTTGAAGAGATATTAGGCAAGAGAAAAACTACAAGTTAAAATGATGAATTGTCTCTCAGATGAAAATCAATCTGAAGTAAATAAAACACATCTCAAAAATCATAAAACTAAAATAATTCAAATTATAAATTAAATTTTAAAAGTTTTCCCCTTAAAATTTTTGAAGAAAACTTTTAGGTTTAGTGGGCTGTTCTTTGTAACTCTTTCTATGGAATTGCAGTGACCCAAAACAATGACTTTCCCTTTGGAAAGTGATTGCTTTGGTCTTAAGGAACAATTTTTATATTTAGATACTTTTTAAATTGTGCTATATGAGCCCATTTTGTGTTGCTGTAAAGGAATACTTGAGTCTAGGTAATTTATAAAGAAAAGAGGTTTATTTGGTTTATGGTTCCGCAGGTTGAACAAGAAGCATGGCATCACTAACTGCTTCTGTTAAGAACCTCAGGAAGCTTCCATTCATGGCAGAAGGTGAAGGAGGAGTAGGGGTGTCAAACAGTGAGAGAGTGAGGAGCGGAGGAAGGTGCCAACCTCTTTTAAACAACCAGCTGTCTCTTGATCTAACAAAGCAATAAGCACCAAGTGTGCTCATGAGGGATCTGCCCTCACAAACCAAACACCTCCTACCCAGACCCACCTCCAACTGGGAATCAAATTTCAACATGAGATTTGGAGGGGATAAATATCAAAACCCTATCAACTGGCTTCTTAAATTGGTGAGGTTGCATTAAATTAGAACGAGGCATGCTTTTTAAAGAGTTTTATAAAATGTTTCTGTCCAATCAGTATGTGCTGACTTATTCTGACCTTTACAGGAGGAGTAAGGATTCACAGAATTGTTGCTTTTTAGACGATACTTTAGAGGCCATTTAACTGAATGGTCTTTTTACAGTTGCAGTCACTATGGGCCACACAGATTAAATGATTTCAGTCACACAATCAATAGCAATAGTCTGGTGCTCTAGTTGTTTTTAGACACTGACTTGTTACCAAAATGTTAGCTAAAAGGGTAGCCTCTTTTTTTTTAACTGAAAATGTATATATAGAACTGAAAGATAAAAATAATAGAAAAGTAGAAGAGAGTCAAAGGGTTTGAATATAACTCTTATACAGCAGGTCCTCAAATAACATTTTGTTCAACATAATTTCTTTATGATTTTGCTGAGAAAATAAAATTGGTTCCTGGCCAGAGCCACTGTCTGTATGGAGTTTGCACATTCTGCCCATGTCTGCGTGGGTTTTTTCTGGGTTCTCCAGTTTTCTCCCACATCCCAAAGCGGTGCATGTTAGATGAATTGGCGTGTCTACATTGTCCCAGTGTGAGTGTGGGCATGGGTAAGTGTACCCTGCAATGGGATGGAATCTTGTCCAAGGTTGGTTTCCATCCTTTACCCTAAGCTGTCAGGATTCTCCAGCTGGGAATCAAATTTCAACATGAGATTTGGAGGGGATAAATGTCAAAACCATATCAACTGGTTTCTTACATTTGCAGTTGGACTGAAAATCTCACTGAACTGAACTGAATCCTGAACTATAATAATCGGGTATATAAATCTTACTTGTTTTTATCAATCTTTCTTAAATGTATTATAGCTCACATTTATTTCAATGTTTAATATTAGAAGCATTTTAGTCTTTATTTAGAAGTTTGATGATAATTTTTTGACCAGACATATGCCATAGAAAATGAACTCTCATTTATATCAATTAGCCTATTATAACACTGGTTTCATCACGGGTTGTTTCACTTAAACTTGCAGTTGCCAAGAACCTATTGATGATGTTAACTCAGGACTTACTGTATTCATATTTAAGTTCATTTATGTTTATGTGTCCATCAAGAATTTGTGTCCATCCACATATTATTATTATTTAAACTATTATTTTCAAACTCCTCCTACATCTATTTACGTGTCATCCATCATTCTCTTAATAACACATAGGTGATGGGGAGGAAGGCAGCAAATCACACTGCCGTGTGTGTACCTATGCAACAATCTTGCATGTTCTTCACATGTACCCCAAAACCTAAAATGCAATTAAAAAAAAAGAATGCTGAAAAAAAAGAAAAACCCCTAAATTACGAACTTTGAATGAGATGATTTGAGTACAAACCCTATCTCCCACATGGCATGGCTGGCCTTGTGTGTATTAAACATTTACTACAAAAAAAAAAAAAACACAACACATTAGCTGTCTGACAACCATTTACCAAACTTCACCTTTCTTAATTCTTAATTTATAGCTCATTATCAGGTACTCTGGTCATAATTGGATTTGGATAGTAGCTTACTATTCTTTTCAAAAATAATTTAGTAATAACCTATTATCGACACCATGTGAGGATACATTTTTGATCAAGGTAGATGGAAGTCCTTTCCTGGGAGCACTTGCCAACTAGAGCAGGGGAAGAGTACTCCATGAACTGATGCTAGTGCTTAAACTGTTAGTTTTTTATTACTGCTTAACAAATTATGTCAAAATTTAGAAACTGTAACAACAAATATGTATTATTTCTTAGCTTTTCTAGGTCACGAACCTGGATATCGTTTAGCTGGGTCTTCTGTCTCAAAATTTTATAAGGCTGAAATCAAAATGTTGGCCAGGGATGCTGCAGTATCATCTGAAAGATCAACTAGGAGAGTATCTACCTTTAATCTTAGTCACATGGCTTTAGCGGGATTCAGATTCTTGTTGGTTGTTAGACTGAAGATCTCACCTTTATTACTACCAATGGGATGAAGGTCTCCATTAGTTCCTTAACATGGGGGCCTCTCCATAGGGAAAAAATTACAACAGTGTTTCTAACTTTCATCATAGTAAGCAAGAAGGGACAATGGGGGTGGGGGTGGGGGGAATAAGATGGAAGCCAAAGTCCATTCATGACTCAATCTTGGAAGGGAAATCCCATCCCTTTTGTCAGATTCTGCTCATTAGAAGAAATTCACAACACCTGATTCACACTGAAGGGGAGGTTACACCAGGGCATGAATTGGCGATCACTGGTAGTTATCTGAGAAGCTATCTACGACAAGCTATCTACTATATATCAGTATGTGACCAATTGGAAATAAAAAATGGAAAACAACATTGTGTCAAGTAATTTTATTGATTTGTTTTCACTCTGTCACCCAGACTGGAGTGCAGTGGCATGACCATGGCCCATTGTAGACTTGACCTCCTGGGCTCAGGTAATCCTCCCACCTCAGCCTCTCAAGTAGCTGGGACTACAGGTACATGCCATCCTCCCTGCCTGGCTACTTTTTGTATTTTTTGTAGGGTCAGGGTTTCACCATGTTGCCCAGGCTGGTCTTGAACTCCTGTGCTCAAATGATCTACCAACCTAAACCAAAGTGCTAGACTTACAGGTGTGAGCCACCAGTCCGGGACTGTGTTAAGAATTTTAAAGGGATTTAGATTTTACTCTGTGTTTGTGTCCAAGATAATAAATTAGATAGTCTGCCACAATCTCACAGATCTGGTAGGAAGAAAAGAGACTCTCAGAACATAGACTAAAGATAGTTTATGACTTGTAGGAATAAGAGTAGGCAGAGTATTTTTCCATTGATTCACTGATCTGATTCTCAGCAGATAACACAAAGGGTACCAGATTATCGTTACAAATGCAGTGAACTGCACTACAAAAGAGGGACCTTGAATTCAGGTTTCCAAATCTTTTGTAATGAACAACAACCATCTCTGCCCCTTCCTTCAAAGAGAGATACTATCTTTATGTTCAGATTGTGTGAAAATTTATGTTTCCAGAAGGAAACTGTATTTTTATCTTCCAAGACTGTTCACTAAACTTCTTTAAAAAGATAGTTTGAAACGAAGAGCTTTAAGTGACTGTGTCACCTATAAGACATGCAGAAACATGAGAGATCCATGGGTAATTATCTGTTAACATGCTGGGTCTTCCACAGGTAGTGTGAGAAGCACTGACCTAGAGGTTTTAAACTATTTTCTTAAGACAAAGCTTACAATCACTCTACAATCATTGAGGTTGGTAGTACTTAGAAAGAGTACTAGACAAGAAAACTTGGACTTATATATGTTTTATTTCTTTTTAGTATTTGAGCCTGAGGTAAGATTGCATAATAAAGATTCTGCTACTATGTTGAAAAGAACCAGGTTGAACCTAAGTTGAGTGGGAGAAAGATTAGCCATGCTTCTTAAGCTTGGGTCCAGCAAAATTCTTGCAATTTCATCAAACCACAGATTGGAACAAGAACAACAGCCCTTGAGGGACTGCTCTGAAGAGCTTGCATCATGATGTATATTAACACCTTGGAAGACCCATGAAATATCACCTCTTAGCTTTATAGCTCATTTCATAGAAGAGACAACTTGTGCAATGTTAAGCGTGAAACACTGATTGGAATGGGAAGAACATGTGAAATCAACTGTGTAAGAGAAGAAAGAGACACTGTGGTTAGTTTCTAGAAATAACAGAAATCAAGTAAGCAAATTCCAGAGACAGCATATGGGCCATAAGAAACTTATGGAGAAGGGAAAAATACAATAAGAAAACAGGAAAAACTGTGAAATCATTTGCATGATTTTAGTCACAAGAGTGAGAAGGGCAAAGAACATGGTAGAAATCTGACCAAATAAAGTTAAATCTAAGTTAAGGTTGCACCGTGCAGACTCTACTTCATAAGAATGGAAATATATTGAGAGAAAAGGTCATGCAAATTAAATAATAATTAAAAGCACTTCTGAATATAGTCTAATTAACTCAGTCTTAAGTGAAAGTCTGGAGAGGAATTTAAAAGAAGGTTATGCTCTAGAGAAACAATGATGTCTTGAAGGAGACGATTTTGAGTTAGATATGCAGGATGAACTTAAGTCTAGGTACTCAAGAGAAATTTTGGGGATTCCTGTTGCTTTTTCCCCTGACATTGTCAAGTCAGAATGGTAATAAATAAATAAGTTAGATCTTCATATACTCTCCTCTCTGTTCTTTGATGCTATATAGTATACCAGATATGAGGAAAAGGTGAAAATCTTGAGTCTGATTCTTTATGTAAACTGGACCTCCCAAGAGTCATGACTGTTGACCCCTCTCACATGTGTGTGTCTATGTGTAAATCCATGCATATGTAAATACATGTAAAAATTATTAAAATATAGATAAAACAATTATCTGACTTGCAAATTTCCGTCATTTCTGTTTCCAGATATGCATATAATCAGTCTGGTATGTATTTCTCCTGATTTCTACATACATATTTATGTGGTCATATATGCAGAAATAGAAATGAGATCATATAGAACAGGTATCAGAAAATTACAGCCTGTGGATCAAACCTTGTTAACTGCATGTGTTACTACCTGTGAACCAAGGATGGCTTTTATATTTTTTAATGGTTACATTTTAAATAATTATATATGAACCTGCATAACAACTTCAGTGTTGTCTCTTGCACTGCAAAGCCTTAGATATTTACCATCTGGCCCTTTAAGAAACAGTTTGTCAATCATTGCTATAGAATAAACTTTTCCCCAAAATATCTTTATTTACATTTAAAAGCATGTCTTGGAAATCTTTCTGTGAAGCTACCTTATTCTTTTTAGCTGAAAAGTGATATAGTCCATTGCATGAATTATTGTTGCATAAGTCATTCATCTACTGCTAGATACAAAAATACTGTTCCATTTTTAATATCACAAATAATGCTGAAATGTCCACTCTTTACAGTTGTCTTTGAGTGCACACAGACAAGTATTTGCGCATGAATATTTTCATTGATTTTATAAACAATGAACTGATATTCTCCACAAATTTGAGGGCATTTCCCACTTCTAAGAATTTTACCAAAGTCAGACACTCTTGGCTTATCACTTTATTACTATAATTAAATTTCAGGGAGAAATGTAACTATCATGTGGACAGTGGTCTTATATCAGCAATCATAATATACTTTTCCATTGGCAGTGCTGTAAAGAATGAACCATTATAACCAGTAAAGTGTCTGGTGAGCACAGAAGTAAAGCAAGAAATATCACTTGTATAAATTCAATGCTTAAAAGCATCAGGCTGTTTCATTCTGGTCTCTCTATCACAAAAATAGGGATAGTCTTGATAATGGATCATAATATGACAGATTGAGTATCCCTTATCCAATACACTTAGGATGAGAAGTATTTCAGACGTCATAATTTTAGAAAAATTATAATATTTACATTCCAATAACATTTGATGTGATTTGTCTCTGTGTCTCCACCCAAATCTGATGTTGAATTGTAATCCCCAATGTTGGGGGAGGGACCTGGTGGGAGACGATTGGATCATGGGGGCAGATTTCCCCATCTGTTCTTGTGATAGTTCTCACGAGATCTAGTTGTTTTAAAATGTGAAGCACTTCCCCTTTCACTCTCTGTCTCCTACTCTGCCATGGTAAGACGTGCTTACTTCCCATTCACCTCCCATCATAAGTTTCCTGGGGCCTCCCAGCATGCTTCCTGTACGGCCTGTGGAACTGTGAGTCAATTAAACCTCTTTTCTGTATAAATTACCCAGTCTCAGGTAGTTTTTTATAGCCGTGTGAAAATGGACTAATGCACCATTCAAAATCCAAAATGCTCCAATGAGCATTTCCTTTGAGTGTCCTGTCAGCCCTCCAGGAGTCAGATTTCAGGGCATTTCAGATTTCAGATTTTTACATTAGAGATACTCAACTTGTGTTGGCTACACCTTCTTTTCAGTAAACTCTATAAGTTTCTTATTCAAAATAAGTAATTTTGCCAATGTTTACTGGCACAGTATAGAAACACTCATTATTTCCTGAAAATGAATGTAAATATACTGACCTGTCTTTGCTTTTGAGATTGATATTCAGTGACACATGATTAGTGAAGCATATATTATAGGAGAATAGATGAAATTTAATTTACTAAGTGTATTGAATTATTATGTAATAATAATGAAGTCATATTACTTGTACTCTTGTAAACACTTATTCTAGCCAATTTCAAGTACAATAGTCAATTTGTAGGGAGTACAGAGTGAATCAGCTAGAGGAATATGCAAAAGAATAACATTTAACAAGATGAAGTATGCTTTTGAAACAGTATGATTAAAATAGCACACTTCTTTACCTGCTCACAAAGGTTTTATCTGTATTTTGTCGGAGCATATATTTTAAGAACATATATTAACCATATTCAAGTAATTTCATGGTTGCCATAAAAAAGAAAGATTGAACACTGTAGGCTGTCCTAAAGCAGTCATTTTCAAATTTAAATATGCATCAGTATCCTTGTAGGGTCTCTTAAGACAGATTGCTGGAACTCATACCTAGAGTTTCTGATTTGGTTGGTGTGATGGCTTTTTGATGTGTGAACTTGGCTAGGCTACACTACATTCTTCATAATTCCTTCTTGTAGGATTTTAGACAGAGTGGACTACCAGAGATAGCCTCCTAAAAGTTGGAAGAAAGAAGGAAAGCAGCAGCCACTTCATACCATACACAAACACCTTTTCCCAGTGATTCAGTCAAGTGCTGATATCAGTGCTGCTGTGAAAGGAGCTGGCAGATGTAGTTAAAATCCTAGTTAGTCGACTTCAAATTAGAGAGATCATTTGGAGTCACTGCAGAAAGCCTCCACTTGGACAATGCTTAGTGGAGCCCTGGAGGGTGAGGCTGCTCCCAAGATGCCAGACCTGCAGAGCCACCAGTGTGCAACACTAGCCTGGAAGAGCTACAGGAATCTAACTAACTCCAACCCTTGAGAGCTGCTGTATGGCTGGCACCCAGCAAAGTGATGACAGTGGGCTGTTCCAGGCCTTAGGGGACCAACCTCCACCCCAGTGTGTCCAGAAAGTCACACATAGAGTCAAAGAGGATTTTTCTCAAGTCTCAACATTTCATATCGTTTGCCCTATTGGGTTTTGAACTTGCTCAGGACCGATTTCCACTTTCCTCTTGTTTATTTCTATTTTTTTGGAATTGGAATATCTATTTAATGTTTGTCCCACCATTGTATTTTGGAAGCATATAAGATGTTTGATTTCATAGGCTCACAGCTTAGAGAGCAATTTGCCTCAGGATGAATCATACTTTGAGTCTCACCCAAATCTGATTTAGATCATGTTTAGATGAGACTTTGGACTTAGACTTAAAAGTTGATGCTGGAACAAATTAAGACCTTGAGGGCTACTGGAATGGAATAAATGTATTTTGTATGTGAGAAAAACATGAATTTTGGAAGCCCAGGGATTGATATTCTCTCCAAAATTTATGGTGAAACCTAATTCCCATTGCAATGGTATTAAGAGGTGGGCTCTTTAATGAGGTGACTATGCCATGATGGCTCTGCCCTCATGAACGGATTAATGCTTTATAAAAGAGGCTTTGTAGAGGGTTGGCTGCTTTTTGTTCTTATGTTCCTCTGCCATGTGAAGACACAGCAAACAGGCTCTCACCAGACATATAACATTTTTGGACTTAATCTTGGACTTCACAGCCTCCAGAACTCTGATGAAGAAATTTTTGTTCTTTATGAATTAAAAATAAATAAATAAAGAAGGAGATAGTCTTTGGTGGAACTGACCTAAGCAGTTGGAAGGCCTTAAAAGAGCACTTTGAATTTCTATCCTGAGAGAGAGAGTGAAAAAGAAAGGGAGGGGAGAGGAAGGTAGAACAGGGGAAAGTAGGAGTGCAGAGAGGAGAGGAGAGGAGAGGAGAGAAAAACAGAAGGGAGAGAGGTAGACTCCCACTATGGACAACAGGTTCACCCCATGGTCGTGGGGTTTTAGACTGTCAACTTCTTATAATAGATTCATCTCCTCTCTCTATCCACTGCTGGTCTGGAATCACACTTTGTGAATCACTATACTAAAGGATTGAACATGAGCCATTGTGTATGAATTACCTAGGGAAAACTGTTAAACATAATATAAGATAGAGGTATCTAACAACCTGGAATTTTCAGTAATGAATAATCTGCTTTGTGTAGAAGTATAGCTTAGTTCTCTCTATTGCAAATGTTTAAGCTGAGTTTGGATAATAATAACACACACCGAGTACTTACCAGTGCCTGGCAATCTTCACAACACACACACACACACACACACACACACACACACACACACACACACACACACACACACCCACACACCCCAAGTATTTTTTATTATGGTAGGCAGAGAGTATACATAATTTGTTCAAGGTTACAACAGAGGTGGTAAAACTTGGATGACGGTGATGACAGTCTAGCTGAAAGCCCATGTTCTCCTGAATAACAGCAATACTCCAACATATATAGATGCTATCAGGTATCGAAGAAACAGCTGTCTTGAATAATTCTTGAGTTTTACTCTTTTATTTCCCACTCTCAGAATTGGCTCCTTTGATTATTTGTTTTTTTAATAGTCTTAGTTTTGTAAACATGAACACTAAGGCCCCTGGTGACTTGGATAAATGTTCATATTTTAATTTTTTAATAACACAGATTGTATTTTTTTCTATCAGGGAATGACACAGGTGAATTTAGATCTCAGGTAATTTTTTCATATTGATATTTGTGTTTTTTCTAAAAACTTCAAAGTGTGCATACAGTTCTGTTTAAACAAGTCTCTATTACATGGTACATGTTTGCAGATTAAAGGCTACAGAAGAGAAAAGGTTTTCAGACCCCAAAATGTTATGAGTGAACTGTATCATTTTTACCATTAATCATCATCTACTATGTCATGCTTTCTCTCCATCTGGTTGAGTATCAGGCATGATGTTGAAGAGTTTCAGTACATTAATTGCCAACTAGTGACTACTGGTGGCAGGAAGATTAGGTTACTCTGTGAGTATTTATTTACTTTGTTAATTGTTTGACAGATCATTATTGACTACCATTCATAGAATGGCAGATGGCCAGTAAAGTGTTAAATAACATATTCTGTACTTTTGTGATCTCTTGATAGATCTTGCATTTAAAAAAATGTAAAAATAAGAAGCATTCTTTCTTTAAGAGGATGAATTATGATATAAAATCAAGGTATGAATAATTTTAGCAAAAATGAAGCCTGATTTAAAATAGAGTAATGAAGACCAAATTAACCTTAAATGCTCACACAATTAAGGGTTGTTTTCAGGATCTTTTGAGCTTCTCTGATAATGAGTGTATTAGAAAAGTGTTCTAGTAATCAATATTATAACAGTAGAAGAGCGAATCTGGGAAAGAATCCAGAGGGAGTGGAATAGTCCATGGTACAACACCTTTTGGATGGAATAATGAAAGTGAGAGAAGGTGAATTTATGTTATTTTCCAGTGTTTTTATGCATATGAAATTTCAAAAGGGTCTGAGCAAGAGAAGTTCAATAATGGAACATGTTTAATTATTTTAAACTTTAGAATTTCAGAAAAAAAGGAGTTTAAACTTCAAAAAGTTGCTGATTGAGAAATTTAAAAAATAAATTTAGGAAATATAATGTAGAATGATCTGAATACTGGGAGGCCAGTCCTAAGAAATGACAATCAATTTTATAAGGAATTCACAGCTACATCTAGAATGTATTTCCCTCTTTCCCTCATTTCATCTTGTATCTGTCTTATTCACTTCTGCCTTACTATGTTAACTTGAGTAATACAAGCTGATTTAATAAATATAAAAATTTCAGTGACAACAAAACTGAAGTTTATTTCTTGTTAAGATAACACTTCTGAAGCAAATGTTTCTAGTCTGAATGTGACTTTCTTCCATCTAAAAATTTAGAGATTCATTTTTTTTTTTTACATCTTGGAATTCTCCCATTTTCTAACATTCCAGAGCCTTCTGTGCTCAGATCAAAGAAGGTGGAAAAAGGAGACAGTGAAGAAGGTATTCACACTTCTTAACCTTCTCACACCAGAAGTGACATATGTTACTTTCACTTCCATTCTGACAGCAAAAAATAGTCATACGGCCTCCCTTAAATGCAAGGGAGACTGGCAAGTGTAGTTTCTGTCTGGGCAGCCAGGTCCCAGCCATTACACTATTCTGTGGAGGAACAGCACACATTTTGTGGAATGGTTAACTCACTCTGACAAATTATTTCATAGATGTTGTGTTTATATTCGTGGAATAGGTAGGTTAGGATGACATTTAATTGGACAACCCTCTGGGAGAGAAAATGATCTCCAAGGTGAGAGGTCATCAGTGATAATTACGGAGTTTCTCTCTTGTATAATGGCAACAGGTAGAAGCAGGTGCCAGCTGCCTCCCAGCTTTGTCACACTTTGTCTCCTCTTTCCCTCTGCTTCCCTTATCTGACAAATGTTTTCTGAAGTCTAATTATCAAATTATAAAGTTCATGAGGATGACATACAACTGCATGGAATACTTTCTATTTCAGAACCCAAAATGCTCATCCATTCCATGAAGCTTTTCTAGACTTACTGAGTCCATTACTCTTCTCATATTTCCTTATATTTAGCTTCTGAAATACCTCCTCAGAATGGCATCTTCCTGATTTCTGATTGAGATACAATTAGCAGTGCCCCCTCTAAATTATCCTTAAGACTTTTATTTGCCTTCTAATTCTTTCCCCCAACACAGTCTCTCCATCAGACATATCAACAAATATATCATCAAACATCTACATACTATATAGAAAAGTCTTAAAGAGGTCTTGCTGTGAATTTAGTTGATGTTTGAAATATTTGCTATGTTAAAATATATCAAATGCATACTGGTCCAAATAATAATACTGGGATCAATGGGTGGGGATTGGAGAGAAGTAGGTTTTAGTGCAATATGAGCAGACACTTATAGAGAGTCAATGAGGTATAATGGGAAGTACACTCAACTTGGAATGCAAACACTTTGGTTTCTATCTCTACAACAACATCATGTTGTAGTGGCTGTGTGGTATCAGACAGATCAACTACCCTCTTTAAATCTTAATTTCCTGACACATAAAATGAGGATTATTAAAAACAATCTTTTCTATTATACCATTCATATGACTATCAAAAGTAATGTCAATGAGACCCTTTTCTAAACTGTAAAATGCTGTTCAAATGTGAAATTATCACCTATTAGAACTGTATCTTAATGGAACAAGGTTTCTCACCATGTAATAGATTCTCTTTCACTTGAGTCACAATGACCATTCACACTGGGTCTTCTACATTAGCTGGAGGTTAGGATGAGTGCTCTCAAGGGTCTCCTCAAACTGGGAGACTGTCTAGTTTTATTCACAGGAAACTCTTCATTTTGCAGGTAAGGAAGTCAGAGAGGTAAGGTAACTTACCCAAATGTAATTGCTAGAGCCAGAACTCTCTAATAACAAATTACATTATATATTTTTTTCTGGAATCATATGTGCTTTGATCTTAGGTTTAACATAGGTTTATCTTGGCTTCCTTTAGCCCTTTCTGTCATCTTATTTTGATTGCTGTTTTCTTGCATACTGACCCATGAGGACATGCTTTTGATTTCATACACAATAATTCATCCACACTTTGAAGTGATCTAAGTAATATATCTATCAATATCCTGATGGCTCAACTGGTTTTTAGAAGAGATAAATCAGTCAAATGACTGTTTCACTTGATACTCAAATTCAGTATGTGTTCTAAGCTTAAGTTAAACTTGGTATGGTCATCTCAGAATGGAACTAGCATTGATACATTAAACAAGAGTGCTAGCTATACTAAAGACTAAAACATTAGCGAATGATTTTGCAATGATCCACAATGTGACTATGTAAATTGAAATAAAGAAAAATGTCATTACCCCTGTATCTATAAATATTAATATATTTAAATTTTTAAAGACTGGTATTTCCTAGAGTCGAAGGAAACATTTTTTCAGTGAAATAAGCTTTCAGTAGATATTTACTTTGACTGGTTTCTACTATGTGAAATAATTGAAGAGAAGATGGGTTTTCCACTCAAATTTAGCAGTCTAATATGATGGTAGTGAAATGGGAGAACAAAAAATAGACTTAATCAATTACCAATGAAGTAGTCTCCAAGTTTGTCTCAATCAGTATATATCTTAGCATGAGTCAAGTTACTTCATTTAAAAAATCTGCAGCAGAGAAATGAAATTACATGATTTTCTTTAGTATTTTCTGAGATTATCAAATCTATTAAATTAGAAATGTATTTTTTTCTCTGCAATCTCACCACTAAAATACTCTGGTTTTCAAACTCCCAATTTGAAAAAAAAATTTCATATTTTTCTAAATTTAGAGAGGAGAATATTATATAATTTTAATAGAACAAAAAGGGCAAAAATATACAGTGAAATTATAATGTATTGATCTGTTTTACCAACAAATACTTGGTAATTTTGAGAAAAAATATAGTTAGAAAATGCTATTTCTTGCATATTAGAAAAAATATTTTATGTCTGTAGTCTGTACAGCACTCTACTATTCTACTGAACACTTTAGCTGGGCTTTGGAAAATTCAGGGAAAGACTCTGTTGATAGACTCTCATGTATCAATACTAGGCAGCCATTTTAAGTGGTTTATTACATTTCTCAACACTTGTGATTAACAAGTATATAAGAGATATTGCTCTTTACCAATTTTATAACAGGCTCATGTTTCTTAAAGCTGCAGCTTTATTATAGTCATATGCTTGAAAATAACTTCATGAAAACTCAGCATTTTCTCCATCCATTGATGGCTTAGCATGGATTGTGGTCCTGAAATGTTAGTTATTATTATCCCAGAAATAGGTGAGCTGAGTTAGATCTATGTAACAAGTCACAAGAAACCACTTTTGTTCTCCTTTTCTTGAGTCTTTACTCAATATATTGCATGCTACATAAAGAATTTACTGTTCTCATAGAGAAATTTTAACTTTTAAAATATTCTCCTTTTGTTCTTTAAAGTGCAAATATTGGCTGTCACAAAACAAAGCAGTTTATCACTTTCTCTCAGAGAAAATATTCCTGTTAATCTGCACAGATATGGGATTAATGACCAGTACTTTTGTGTTTTGCCCACTTAAGCTGCCTGATGCCCGCAATAGCTGAAGTGCTCAGGTTCTTGCAGCCAATATGTAGGCAATTCTACACCCACTCCATGACATCAAGCCTAGAATTTTTATCAGGTTCTGTATTGAAGGAACTTTTGCTTCACCAGTTTTTCATATAGAATATTTGAAAATTATTGTTGGAATTATCTTTTGAATATTTTATTCATATTGCAAATAGGATGCAGACTTTAGAAATACAAATAAAATGTAATTCTTCATTTTCAGGCAATTAAAATAATAGAGAGATACAAACATATTACTATTTATTTGTAGTGTTTTATTTACTATAGTGTCACATTATATCATCAATAACTTAATTACACAGATGGAAAGCATCATATCATGAGACAGGTGAGATGGAAAACTGCAGTTAAAAGTTGCCATTTTGGCCAGGCACAGTGGCTCACACCTGTAATCCTAGCACTTTGGGAGGCCGAGGCAGGTGGATCACCTGAGGTCAGGAGTTTGAGACCAGCCTGGCCAACATGGCAAAACCCTTCTCCACTAAAAGTGCAAAAATTAGCCAGGCATGGTGGTGCATGCCTGTAATCCCAGCTACTCAGGAGGCTGAGGCAGGAGAATATACTTGAACTCAGGAAGCGGAGGTTGCAGTGAGCTGAGATGGTGCCATTGCACTCCAGCCTGAGACACAAAATGAGACTTGGTCCCCCAAAAAAAGTTACAGTTAAAAGAATAAGGTTGAATTTGAAGACAGTGAGAATGGAGAAAAAGAGGGAAAGAGAGTGAAGAGATAGAAAGGGACATTTTAATCTAAATACATAGGAATCCAGGCAACACACAGATTAAAATAAGATGTATGGGAAACTGGGTAGCAAGCTTAGCAAGCCAGCTTGCAGAAGCAAACAGTACTAGGTGTCTAAATAGTTTTCTTGTAAGTTCTAAAACTTATAAAAAAGCCAAAATTCTAAAACTTATGAGAAAGCATTGGACGGTCTCACTCTCCAAGTTTACTTGAAAGCATTGGAAGGTCTCACTCTCACCACCTAACCTGTAGGGACACTATCCTTTTTCTGAACTCTGGCAGCTACATTAGTATTACATATTTAATTAATTAATTATTTATACATGAACCTCCTTGTCACATCTTAGAAATTCCTTTGATTGTCTTAAACTGCAAATTAAGACTTATTGCTTTACTTTTCACATACATAAACTCTTTGAGGTCAGGGTTTAAGTATAATAATAAAATGCCCTACATTGCATACATGTCTCACACATAGTCACTATTTAATAGTACTTCATTTGTTAAACTACATACTTTGTGTAGATATTTGTTTTGATTTATTATTCCCAAGTAATCCTGAATTTTGTTCCCTTCAAAAAGAGCCATGAGTTCTAACAGCCCGTACCTCAGCATATGGTGTTATTTGAAGATGGTCTTTAAAGGGGTTGAACAAATTAAAATGAAGCCATTAGGGTGGGTCCTAATCCAATATGACCAATATTCTCATCAAAAGAAGAAATGTAGATACATCAAGGGAAGATGGAAGAAGATCACCATCTACCAGCTAATGTCTCATAGAGCAGATTCTTCCTAGTAGCCCTCAAAAGGAACCAATCCTACCAACACCTTGATTTCATATGCCAGCCTCCATATTTACTAGAAAATAAATTTCTATTGTTGAAGGCACCCAGTTTGTGGAGCTTTTTATGGCAACAGCCCTAGTAAACTAATACATCCTCTAAAATGACTTCAGAATCCTGCTGAAATCTTTCAACCATACATTTTTTTAAAAAGTCACTTAGAGCTTAAAGTTTGCCAGATCTCCCAATTACTGATCTCACTAAATAATTGCTCAATCTCTGCTTCTATTGGCAGTAGAAGACCTGACCTTACTGATACATAGGAAAAGTATGACCATGTACTTTACCATTTCAAATGCAGCTCACGCTTATGGAAGACGTTTTATAAATACCTCAAAGTTATTTGTCAAATTGCCAGTTGTCAATCATCTCTCAATTACCCAAGTATGAATTATTCAGAGCTGGTTTAATCTCAGGCTGATTTCCCTTTTTCCTCCAAGCACACATCTGATTTCACTCCCTGTTCCAGCAATTGATATGTGCTTAGGGAATGCAGACTAATGTTAATATTAGCCTGAACAAACACTTAAAAGGCTAAATCTGTGTCTAAAAGAAATTAATGCGTTCCCCAAAACAAACATGTATCATCTTTGCATTATCAGATGTTTTGGATTATTTAATACCACGGCTCATTTCCTTGATAATCAAGAGGCTAATAAGCCCTATGCTTACACTGTTTATAACTTTAGGTTATAAATCCTTAATCATAAGTGAGGTGACTTTTATTTCAGTTTACTGTAGTGTTCAGGACAGTATTACAGTGCCTGCTAATATAGGTTGACAATATGATACGGTTTGGCTGTGTCCCCTTCCAAATCTCTCCTTAAACTGTAGTTCCCATAATCTCCACATGTCATGTGAGGGAGCTGATGGGAGGTCACCGAATCGTGGGGGTAGTTATCCCCATGTTGGGATTCTTCTGTTAGTGAGTGAGTTCTCATGAGCTCTGACGGTTTAATAAGGGCCTTTCCCCTCTTTTGCTCCACACTTCTCCTTGCTCCTGCCACGTGAAGAAGGATGTGTTTGCTTTCTTTTCCACCATGATTATAAGTTTCCTGAGGTTTCCCCAGCCTGTAGGACTATGAGTCGACTAAACTTCTTTCCTTTATAATAAGTACATAGTCGCAGGCATGTCTTCGTTAGCAGCATGAGAACAGGCCGATACACAATGCAAGATGGAATTCTATCCTGCAATCCTAACTACTTACATTAAAAGACCTTATTGTATTCTACTCTCAGCTCTGAACAACTTGTCTCTTTGGTGACTGTCCATCCTTGATGCACAAGTGAGTCCAAGTTGCCATTTCATGCAACATTATCAACCATCTTCTCAGCCCTTATTTTCCATCCGGGGACAGATAACAGATTCAAGATAGATGGCTATAATTTCTTTCCTAAAAATTTGGAACTGGGACTCAGTAAATGAATCTATCTCTTCTGGTGCTTAGATCTTATTATGTAAATTCAGAATCTGTGGATGACAAGGTTGTCTGGCTTTTGAACTGGGAAGCATACAGTGCAGGTCAACAAATAAGAGCAAAAGGTGAGGTTTCCAGGCTCTGATTGGTTTCTTCCAGATACCCTTCTGTAATTCTGGCCTTGAGTATTGTGAAACTTCTCCATATCCTCATAAATTCTACCCATTTGATAAAAATGAAGCCTGGTTATGGCTGTGTTTACCACAAGTAACAAAGCAATCATCTGGCCAAATCCCCCCACCCATTTTTTTTTTTTTTTTTTTTTTTTTTACAAATGAGACCACTGGAGTCCAGGAAAGCTAAGTTGTGGGTCCACATTCACAAATAATTTGTTTTAGGACTAGAAAAAAGGCACATAACTCCAAATTCCCAGGCAAGAGTTTGTTTTGAGATAACTATTCAATGCATTTCTCAATCCTTGAAAATATCCTTATAACTAGTAAATTTATCTCTTGCTAAAATAACTGTCATGTACAGGATGGCTGCATAGTATGCCTTACTTGCATTCTAGGTCCTTGAGATATAGCAATGGACAAAACAGATGAGGTCCCTGATCTTATGAAGCTTATATTGTGAAAATTATACTCTATCATCCAGATGGTTGAGATTCTTTAAATTTTCCTGTAAGCATGGGTACATTTGCACAAATGCATGTCTTTTGCTGAGCCTTCCTTGAGACAAAGTTTATGAATATGCAAAATGGCTGGCTGCAGCCACAGGTACTGTTTGTTCCCCATGGAATTCTGAGAAGCCAGCTGGTCCCCAGGATACAACAGGAAAGGGAAATACAACATAAGGCATTGTAAGGCATATTTATACAGTTTGTGCCCCATGGCTCAGTCCTGTCCAATATGTCAGCAAACTGAGAAAGCTTAAGAAATTTTAGCTCTTCAGAGAAAATAGTGGTTGCAAATATATACTAGGCTTTTTGCATTTTTTTTTTAACTTAGGTCATAAGTCTGTCACTAATTGCTGTATGTCTCCTGGCATCAATCAACTGACATTTATGCTCTAGTCTTTAGGATTCTCAGTATTTCAAAATTGTAAAAGCTACATTTGCAAGCACAATCATTTTAACTCTTTAACCTCACATTTAAGATCTTCCATGATCTGGCTACAGGGTTCCTCATATGTATTAAAATAATTTGGTAACTGGTAATCGAAATAATGAATTATTTCATTGTTTTCCTCCAACTTCACACACCCAGGTCAAACCAAAATATTTACTCTTTCTGCATACCACCACCACCACTTATCCCCATGGTTCCTTTCCATCTAGGCCTTTGATTCTTCAATTCAATGTCTTGAGAGTACCTACCTCCTATCTCTGAGCTGTGACAGCCTCTTCACCAGCTGTTGCTCTAGTTAACTTCACTGATGGTAGAACTTGTTTAAAGAAGCTGAATAATTCAGATGTGTTTACCTTTCATTAGTTATCACTACAGTATATAGCACACATACTAAGTGTCACATAGTATGTGATCCTATCCTGACCAATCGGCTATGAAGAGAAATTTGCTAAGAAAGAATTTTCCTTCATGATAAAATTAAAGTGTGCAAAGAAAGCCCCTTCCTTCCTGTTTGGTCTGCAGAAAATAATTACAGTGAGATGCGAATTTGCTGAAGTCAACTTGCCACCCTGACTGGGAGGTCGAAACCATCTCTGGGAAACCAAATCAGAGTCTCACCATTATTTGGCTACTTGACTGATCCAAGATCCAGGTGCCACCTGTGTCCATACCTCTTGTTACAAGGGGAAAATGAATCTCCATTCTAAAACCACTTCCAACTGAATATTTTGGCACTTGTACCAAACCCAAGTGTACCTTTTTGTTTAGCCCCTCTATATCCTGTATTAAAGTTATTTCCTTATAACTTACATTTATATTGTACATTATAAATTACTAAAATGTTGTTCACCCATGGTTACAGAAAAAGACAAACTGAAGCTAGAATCTGTGTACTGTTTGAAGGCACACAGGTAACAAAGCCAAGGCTGACTGTAAGCTCATAGCACCCTTGAGGTATGGCTTCTCTTGAATAATTAGCCAGATGCTGGAGATTTTTTACCAATCCTGTATTTTCATGGGTTCCTCTTGCGCAATTAGCATTCCTGCCAGAAAGCTCTATTTATGTGAATATTTGTTAATCGGTGACTTCATAATTTGTATTATAACTATGCCTGGCCGCGGCTTCCCTGTGGAGATGATTCTATAAATAGCCCACACATTAACACAGTATAGTATTCCCCAGAAACATAAGAAGCAGGATAGCTTAGTAGTTATACCTATTAGGTAGTAGTTGTGAGTTGAAGTGTTGGATTCATACCCTGACTCACTATAATTCGCTGTGGGCCAAAGAAAATGTAATGGTAGAAGATATGTTTGAATCAGCTCTTTCTTTCTCTAAAGCACACTATAATACCCTGTTGCTGCTATTTTTGCAGAAAACCATTTAAGAATAGGTGTTTTTCTAACCCCAGAATCTAGCACACATGGCACACTATCTTAGATATAGTGGATACTCAAAATGTGTTCAAATGAATGAAATTTGATAAGTGAAAGTCACCCAACCTTTCTTTTTCTGAGATTAGTACTTTATAATGCAGATTTCCTCAAGAGAATACATAAAGGCAAATAATAGATACTGAGTTCTTTATGGTTAGTAATCCAGCCTTTTCATAATTCTCACCTCTGTCTACCCAAATCATAGGAATTATGTTGGTTAAGGTAAAACATCTTTTATAGCCCCCAAAATGTTACAGAACAAGAGCTTTAATTGGGTTTTTAGCAATATAAAAATGTATAATTGCCTGAAGCAAAATTTCCTTCAGGCCTTAATCCCGTGGGCTCAATCTAAGGGGTTTTTGTTATTTTGTTATTTTGTTATTTTTTTTTTTTTCTGTCTTAACCTGTTAAAGCTCATCTTAGCAGGTTTCTTTGCTCTATCTTCTCATATGCTTCTGTGTATGTATGGTCACAGTTACTTTCAGAGTCTTATTTGCTCAACAAGACATAAGAATCCAGTTCTTTCAAGAAAAAAGCAAATTAAAATGTTATTAAAGCATGTATCGCCACTTGACAAGCCCCTTTGGATCCATTTGAGCTTATGACCATGGTGAGTCTTCAGGAAGGGTTTTATTTCACAAACCACTGAGCTCTTCCAAGCCACATGCTGTTTGATAATTAGGGACTATATTATCTATAATAGAAACCCAGTACTGAAGAAAACAGTGAAAGAGACTAATATAGACAACCAGCTGTTGTTTTTCTGCCACTGTACTGGTTGACTTAAACTATGTTGCCATCCAAATTTATTTTGAGCCAAAACTCTTTTACTCATAGTAATGTAATAGAAAACAGAATACTGTGCCATCCAGGCTATACTGCCGTATCAATAGCTAACATCTGTGTGGTCTTTGCAATTTACAATGTATTTTTACATCATTTGCCTTATTTAAACCTCACAATATCCTTGTGAACTAGGAAAATGTGACTCTCTTTTGGAAGTGCAACAGATATACAGACTATGTGATTTGTCCAGTGTCTAATGGCGAATCTAGAACTATCTGGCTTCTACTTCCTTCTTGATTGTTATCCTCATTATCGTCTATGCTTCAGGATTAGGTACCTGTAGAAATTTCAGGTGGATTTTCCTTATTTTCTTATGTGAGCAGTGCTGGAGTTTCTACCTTTGCCTATAGCAGAGGCCTCTGAATAACATCATCCAGCGCTTGTCCTGTAACAACCTTTGACTGAAGACCATTGGTCCTTCGACCCATTGGACATGGGGTCAGCCCAAGTTAATTGGCAATTCCAAACCACCATTCTCTGTTAAGCTAATAGAAACAAAAGAATCTTATAGAACTAATCTCTAAGAGATACTTCAAAACAAGGCAACATGGCTATTTTAGAAATTTCTCCCTTGGTAACTGCCTTCTCACCACAGTTCAGTAGCTTTAAATTTGGAGACTATAAAAGATGAAGTTATACCAACTGAAAACAGATCTAGGAAATTTTTAGAAATCACCAAATAGTTTATTTAGAAAAGTTCTCAGTTTTATTAATCTTTGCATTGTCTTTGAAGCCAAACCCGCTGGTATTGCAGACCCTGCTTCCTGGTAGCTGGAGCACGTATTTATATTCATTACTTCCATTCCTTAAAGGCTTTGGACTTTATTGATTGCTTTACCTTAGTTAATACTCACCTGGCCTCCCTGAGTTGTCCTTTATGACATTGACAAACAATTTTAGCATGATTTTCTTTCATAGAACACATTCAAAAATAAAGAATATGTGATTATTTTAGTGAAAATATGAGTACTGGTATTTTTAATATTTCTGATGCTTCCTTTATGTTCATAAGGAGTATTGGGAGATGGCTGTTTTTACACTGTTACCTTCTACCACCACTTGAAAAGGCAGAGACAGGTATTAGAGGTAATATTGAAAAATATATTTCAAAGTAAATATTTTTCCTTAATTATATCACTGTTGTTTCTTCTCTTGATTTCCTTCCTTTCTTTTATCTATCTCCCTCTAATTCTTCCTGGTATTGTCTCTGACGCTGTACAAAAATCCAAAAAGTGAGGCATCAATTTCAGAGAAAACATGGTTCAATTAAAAATCTATGTTCCCAGTTCAAATTAAGTTTATAATCCAAAGTGTGGCAGAAATGGTCTGAAAACCAAGAATATTTCTCTTACAATATATGTGCTTCATTAATACTTCACAAATCTAGGGTCTCTTTTAAACCAGTTTTTCCAATGGAATTTCTTAAGCTTGGAATGTATGCTTTGGAAGCAATTATGAAAGGTTACTAAAGATACTTAGGACAGCTGTAAAAGGAGGGCCTCAGTCCATAAAATTAAAGTGAAATAATGAGTGTAGAATCAGTCTCGTGTATGTTGCTGCTGGAGATACAGTCACAGTGACCTTCTCTCAGTTTCTGGAACATGCTTAGCATGTTCTCATTTGTCAAGCCTTACTACTTTTTAGACTTATACCTGCTATTTACTTTTCTGCTATCTTTGTATAAACTACTATTTCTCAAACATCAAGGCTCAACTCAAATATCATCTCCTCAGAGAAGCCTTCGTTTGGTCACTCTAATGTAGATAATTTGTTATTCTCCCATATTTCATATTTTATTCATTGCAATTGTTTTCATTTTTACTTGATTTTGTCTTACCCAATGTTGGGATTCAGAAACTGATATCCCCAAATATGGTGCTTTGGCATGTGCTTTGAAATGCTGAACTGAAGAAGCCTCCAGTTCTCTTGGACCTCCTCTCAGTCCCCTTGTCTCCCAGAGCACAGCATGAAGTTGTTCTCGGAAGTTCCCTTATCTGCCTAAAGCCTCTACCCACCAAAGAAGAAAGCAATTACCCTTGGTCCCTTCTTTCAGTTTTCACTGCTTGCATACTGCAGGAGGAGAGACTGAAGTCCATCAACGCACCTGGACAGACTGTCACAGACCACTGTCTGCTCTGCAAATCCACAGATTTTCTGCCGAGCCATTGTATGTTCTTCAAGCTCATTGAATTTTCTGAAGAATAATTTACTGTCCCCGCCCCCGGAAATCATCCACACCTCCCCATCTCCCTTTCCCCTAAGAAAGGTGTATAGCCATCTGTACCCCATTATGGTAGGGTAATTACTCTGTGATCTTCCTCTGTGTACATTAACATTTGCATGCCTTTTCTCCCAGTAATCTGCCTTTGTCAGTTGATTTTTCGAAAACTTTCAGAGAGTGAAGGGAGGTTTTTCCTTGGCCCCCACACCCTCAAAATGCAATTTTCATGAGGCTAGAGATGCTGTTTATCTTGTTTCCGTTTTATTCTAGCAACCAAAGTGGAAATAAACACATGACAGGAACCCAGTAAATATTTGTTGAACAAATGAATGAAGTATTTCCTCAAGATTATTCTGAATTATTGGCATTGCTGGTAGGGAGTTGGGCTGGGGAGTACAAAGAGATGTAAAATGCTGGAGCTGTTCATATATCTGCTTTAAACTTGGGAGGTTTTTTAAAAATAAAATTTAAAAATTTTATGTTTTGCTTAAACATCGTTTTATTGGGTTTTGCTTAATTATTGGTTTAATTTTTGGTATTGCTGGTCTATTGAGGTATAATTAACCAATAATAAACTGTTTCATATGTAAAGTGTATAAATCGAAATTTTTTTCTGTCACTAAAGATTAGGTTTCTTTTCTGAAATTTTTTATGAATTGAATTATTGAGTATGTAGTTGTTTGGGGCATTACTTTTTACCCTCAAGGTAATTACTTTTTAATCCATCCATGTTATTGCATGTGTCAATAGTTTACTCAGGTGTGCTGCTGAGTACCATCCAGATTTATGAATATATCACATTTAGTTTATCCATTCACTGTTGATGGGCTTTTGGGTTCCAGATGAAATTATGGTAAATAAAATTGCTATAAACATTCATCTACATGTTTTTGCATGAACATGCTTTTATTTACATTGAATAAAAACCTATCAGTATAATGGCTAAGTCATATGTGAGACACGTGTTTAAATTTTTAAGAAATTGAGAAATCATTTTCCAAGCAGTTGTACCAGTTTACATTCCCATCTATGTGGTATGAGAATTCTAATTCTTTTACATCTTTGACAACACTTATTATGGTCAACCTTTTCAATTAGCCATTCAGGTAGAAATGTACAGGTATCTCATTGTGGCTTTAGTTTGTATCTCTCTAATGATTAATGATGTTGAGAATATTTTATGTACTTCTTTGCCATCTGTATATTTTCTTTGGTGATATGTCCATTCAAACTTTTTTTCCATTTTTTTGGCATTGTTTCTCTTTTTGTTATTGACTTACTTGTAAAGGTTGATTATATACTATACTTATGATTGTTGTCAGATATACATTGTACAAATACGTTTTCTCAGCCTGTGACTTGCCTTTCTATATCTATAACAATGTCTTTTGAAAAGCAAAAGTTTTAAATTTTAACGAAGTCAATTGTTTTCACTATATACTTCTTTCTATTTTTGTTATGTTTAAGATCTTTGCCAAAACCAAGAAACTAAAATGTTTCCCTGTTTTCTTCAGGAAATTATATAGTTTCAGCTGGCATATTCAGAACTATAGTACAGTTGGTCTATTTGAAGTAAGTTTTTGTATATCGTATAGTTTTCACTTTGTACATGATGAAGTGTTAATTTTTTAAATGGTTAACTGACTGATTGTAAATGGCTATTTAATTGTTCTAGAAGTAATTGTTGAAATGATTAGTTTTTCCATTGATTTTCCTTAGCATATGTATCAAAAAATTGATCATATATGCTCAGCTCTATTTCTGAACTCTCTATTCTGTTCTATTAATCCATTTGTCTTTACATTAATGTTACACTGTCTTAATTACTACAGTTTTCAATAAGTCAAAATTTTGTAGTGTAAGTTTCCTTTGTTTTGTTTTCAGCATTGCTGGCCTTTTCATTTTCATATGGATTTTAGAATCACTCTGTTAATTTCCATAAATAATCATGTTAGGATCTGGTGTGAGATTTAATTAAATCAACAATAAATTTGGGGAGAAGTAAAATTGTTGAGAATATTGAATCATCTGATACATGAACATTTATTCAGATATTATTTAATTTCTCTGAGCAGTATTTTGAGGTTTACATCGCACAAGTCTTTCACAACTTTTATCAAATTTTCCCTGTTTACATTTCTGATATTAATAAATATTTCACTATTAAGTATAAAGATAACTAGAGGTTAATCATTTTTATTGGCCTTTTCAAGGAAACAGTCTTTAGTTTTATTGATTTTTCTCTATGTTTTATGTTTTCTGTTTCTCTAATTTATGTTTCTTTTCCTATTTTAGGTATAATTTGTTCTTTTTAAAGTTTCTTAAGATGAAACTTTGGGTCATTTATTTGAAACTTCTTTTCCTTTATATTATAGGGGTTTAGAGCTATAAAATTTTCCTTAAACACTGGTTTAGTGTATTCCCAGATTGGTCTCAAACTTCTGGGCTTAAGCAATCTTCCTGCCTTGGCCTCCTAAAGTGCTGAGATTACAAGTATAAGCCATGGTCTACCTTTAATATTTCTTTGACCCATGAGATAGTAGAAATGAGAATTTTTTGGCTCTATGCATTTGGAGATTTTGAAAATAGTTTGATTGGTTTCTAATTTAATTTTAATATTGTCTTTCAACATATTTTCCATTATTTGAATCAGATCAAATGTACTACAGACTTGTCCTATACTGAGAATGTGTTCTATCCTGGTGTACTTGAAAATAATGTATATTCTACAGTTTGTTGGGTAGGATTTTCTAATAATTTCAAATAGGTCAATTAGTTCTAATTGGTTGATATCACTGTTCAATATACTTTTTAACTTTTTGTCTACTTTTTAAATAACTTATTAATAGAAAGGCATACAAATTATCAACTGTAACTGTAGATTTGTCTATTTCTATTTGATCAGTTTTTGTCATGAATGTTGAAGCTCTGTCACTCGATATATAAATGCTTGGTTTATCTCATCTTACTGAATTGATCTTTCATCATCGTCCAGGAACCCTTTTAATTTCAGGTAGTATTCATTATTCTGAAATCTATTTGATCTGATATTAATATAGGTTCTCCTGTTTTGTGTGGATTAACGTTGGAATAATCTGTTTTTTCATGCTTTTGTTGTTAAGCTTTTTGTATACTTAAGATGGGTTTAAAACATTATTTCTACTTTCAACCAAGGTATATTTACCCTTTTTACCACAAACAACTAGAAAACTGGACAAAACATGTGGAACAATTGTTTCTAACATTGAACATCATTCAGTGCAGAGCAGTAACTCCTGAAACAGTGGAAACAAGTGAAGTGAGTTCTACAATTAAAGCAGCTTACTGTATGTACAGGTTTTCCAGGCAGCAGTAGAGAAGCAGAGAACTAATGCACAACCCAATGGACATACTCTGAGCTGCAGAAATGGAGCTGAAAGCCTCAGGAGTCCAAGTGAAAGGCTGATGAAGTTGTGGAAATAGAATTAGACACTACTTAAAATGAAACAGAAAAAAAAAGCAACCTAAAAATAAGCAGAACATTATTGAACTGTGGGATGACTTTAAGTGACCTATTATATGGGCAACTGCAATTCCTGAAGGAGACCAAGGAGAGTGAGAACAAAAGAGAACAAATTTTAAAGTTATAATGGCTGAATTTTTCAAAATTTGAAGGAAACTATAAATAAACAGATCTGAAAATTCATATATATCCCAAGAACAAGATACATTTACAAAACCTACATTAAGCCACATTTAAATCAAATTTCTGGAAGTAACTGATAAAGACACTATGCTAACAGCAGTCAGAGAAAGAAAAAAGACACGTTGCGTACTGAGGAGTAAGATAAGAATGGCAAAAGAGTTCTCATAAGAAACAAAGTGAGTCCAAAGACAGCAGAACAGCATCTTCAAAGTACAGAAAGGATAATCTGTCAACCTAGCATTCATAGTGGGAATATCTTTCACTAATGAAGACAAAATACTCTTCACGCATAATCATTCAAAAACATTTCTCACTAGCAGACCTTCCCTTGAAGAAATGTTAAAGAAACTCCTACAGGCAGAAGGGAAAAAATTCCATATGAAAATCTAGATCTTCACAGAGGAATGAAAAATCTTGCAAAAAGGAAACATGTATAAATATATAAGGGTCTTTTTTTCCCTATGTAAAAAGTATATTAAAAAGACAACTGTGTAAAGTAAACATAATAACAATGTACACTCTAGTTTGCAAAATATGCAGAAATAAAATATGAAAATAATGGCACAAAGGACAGAAAAGGAAGCATAACATTATCTGTTTTTAAAATTATATCCTTGAAATGGCATAATATTACTTACAGACATTTTTAAAGATGTATCCTATAAACTCTAAAACAACTACTAAAAATGAATCATCTACCAAAGAAATAAAATGAAATGATAAAATCATAATTAATCCAAAAGAAGGCAGTAAAAGAGGAAAAGTAGATTAACGATATGTCACAAATAGAAAATAAATCGTAAGATGATATATTGTAACCCAGCTGTGTCAATAATCCCAGTATATGTAAATGGTCAAAGCACCCCTATTACAAAGGCAGAAACTGTCAGAGTACATTAAAAAATAAAATGAGCAAGATTCAACTACAGTAATGTGTCATTTAGCAATGGAGATACATTTTGAGAAATGTATCACTAGGCAATAGAGTCTTTGTACAAACATCATAGAGTGTACAGGCATTTCTCACTATCCACAGGAGATTGGTTCCAGGATTCCCTACATGTACCAAAATCCATGGATTCTCAAATCCCTTATATAAAATGTCACAGGATTCACATATAAACTATGCATATCCTCTGTGCACTTTAAATTATCTTAGATTACTTGTAATACCCAATACAATGTAAATGCTATGTAAACAGTTGCTATTTTAAATTTGTATTGTTTTTATTGTTGTATTGATTCTGTTTTCCAAATGTTTTTCATCTGTGGTTGGTTGAATCTATGGATATGGAACCTATGGATATTGGAGGGCTGTCTCTACATACACTAACCTAGGTTATATAGCCTATGAAATTTCTAGTCTATATGGTATAGCCTTGTGCTACTGGGCTACAAACTTGTACAGCATGTTATTGTACTAAATTTAGTAGGCAATTGTAACACAAAGATGATCATTTATGTATCTAAACATAGAAAATCGACAGTAAAAATGCAGCATTATAATCTTATGAGACTGCCATTCTATATGTGATCAGTCATTGACTGAAACATCATTACGCAGCACATGACTGTATATGCTGCGTATAGTTATTTAGGTAATGTATTCCTTTTATATCTTTAAATGCCCAAATAAAATTATTAACTATAGAAAAATAAAGCACTAAAAAACCTAGATTTGAATTGTGCACCTTGCTCAATATAAAACTAACGAATTAAAAATTTGAGGATAAGATATGAGCACAATTTTGTAAAATTAGCTTAAAGTAGTAGGCATGGGATAAAGAAAGTTTCTAAACCGCACTTATTTCTCTATATCTAACTCTTTATTTCTTCTGCATTTATCCTATAGTCTTGTTAATTTACACTCAACTCTTCAATTTTCCCTTTACCTATCCTTATCATTCTTTTGAAGCTTTGCATATACTGTTCTATCTGTCTGAAACTCCTTTTAAATACATCTACATAAGTTGTGCTCATCTTTCAAGACTTGGTTCAAATCTTCTTTTTAAAGACTTCCTGATTTCTCCAAGCTACGTGATTTATATTCACACTTACATAATGATATATGGCTTTAAATAAAGCATTCTTTTTTAACCCTTGCTACAGCCTCTGAGTCAGGAATTATTATTATTATTATTATTATTATTTTTTACCATGAAAAACCCTTGGAATGAGAAATCAGATGAATTTTTAAAAATCCTATGTACAACATATGGCAGAATTGACTTGAACAGCAGCTTTATTACTCATTCTCATATAACACAGTAGTTTCACAATAATGGACAGGATATATGTTGTCACAATGTTCTTCCTCACTTAAGTGCTTATATATTAAACTAATGAAAATACTCTCTGAGCTTCTTACAAGGCTTATGGCAGGTATGTAAACAATGCTTGCTTCAGTCTCCATTAAATCACTTTAAATGAGACAATGTGAGTATACACAATAATGCTATTTAAATGGTTTTGTTAGCAAATAAGACTCTTTGCTTAAATTCTTCTATCATCTTTTTCTCATATTCAGAAAGAAAATGAGGGCAATTGCAATAATTAAACTGCAAGTGACTGGATTAGTCAGTAGCATTGTTTAACTAAGTTTTCAAACACCCATTAGCTCTTCATGAACAATGATATAGCTAAACTCCTGATTTTATAGAATGTTATCCGAATTAGCTCATCACATTCATTTTTCTTCTCATCAGGAGTGACAGTGTTGTAGGAGAGCAGTTGCTTTCTAGCTGGTATCTATCATCATATATAAGATTATAACTGTGACACTGATTTTTTCCATTATAATAAAGTGGATGTACCCTGCTTATGTTTGAATGTAGGGCATTCTATGAACCTTAGAAAAGAAAGAGCTGGTGAGGAAAGGGAGGAATGAATAGGCCAGAACTAAGAGATATACATTGGCTATGGGACTGGCTTTTCCAAAGATTCTGACGGGAAGAGCAAGTCACAAATTCCAGTTGGCAGACTTAGGTACAATTTTTCCTGGTGTAGACTTTCAAGGGCAAATGATGAGATTGTAGGAACATGTCAAAAAAATTTGTAGGCACCGATGATGATCATCAAGTAAATGGCAACACCTTCATTTGGTTCAGATTCCCATTAACCACTCTCTGATGACCAAGTGTTTGAAGTGGACGTAAACAGGATTCTATCCAACAATAAGAAACATGGAGAGAGTCTTCAATGTAGATCTGGCAAGGAGTTTATCTCTAGATATATCACAGACTTCAAATTAAGAGCCTAACTTCTTGAAGTTTGAGCTCTTCCTGTTTAAGTTTTGGTCCTAATTGGGTTTAATGGAGCAGAAACTGCTAGTTGAAGGACTTGGGTACTTACTGGTGATGTAGTAGAGATAAGTAGCAGGCAATAATTGGTCATGCTATTTAATTATTTATATTTTTGGTGAAAAATAATGTAAGTTCTTGTCCTAAGAGAGTCTCTGTGTAGCTTTCATCTTTCAAACTAACTGACAATAAAATAGAGAAAGAAAAAAGAAAAAAAAACTGAGTAAGATTTTCCATAAACTATAAAACAGACATAATGCTGAATCACAATTAAGAAAAGGCTAAAAATGCTTTGAAAATGAAAACTAGACATGGGAAAACACAATGATGTCTGTAAATATTTCAGAACAACTTTTCAGAGTTGTCTAAAAGTATCTTTCACATCCTGAGGAGGAAAATAAACTACTCTCTTTGAACATCATGGTACTAGCTGTGTAAGATGTTGCTACAGGCTTCCTAACCTCCGCCCTCCACAATAGCGTAACATGTGCGTGGCAGGGGCCAAATGAGGAAATGCACAAAAACGCTATATGGCAGTAGTCAGAATGTCACTGTGACAGTGCCAATTAAGCCTGGATGGGAGTCAGTTTACATCACAAGAAGGACTCATGACAAATCAGGTTCCACTCAGTAAGGCCAGAATACGGACATGCCATGGAGCAGGCTACTTCTGAGAACTTGTTCTGAAGCAACAGACTAAAATCTTAGATTCTGGCTTATCCACCCCACATTCCCAACTACTTCCTGACACTATTCTGCAAAGATTGTCTGATCTGGAAAAAAGGTACTCCTATTTAAAAATAAGTAACCACAGCAACAATCGCTACGGAAGCTACATAAGCATCTACATAAGAATTAAGAGGGATGAAAAACAACCAGGAGAAAAATAATCCAAGCCATAAAATCTATACAGCAAATTTAAATTATGAGTTATAAACAAGTGCTACTGGAAATATAAAAAAAAAAAAATGAAAAGTAGAATTTCAATGTTTCAAGGAGTTTAAACAAGAAAATAAAAACAACAAAATTATAAAGTAAAAAAAAGCTGAAAGGTCTTAGTGAAGAAACGGAAGAGATAAACACTAACATTGTGAATGCAAAAGTCATGTGTAAAGGAATAAAATGAAAATCAGTCACTCTGTAAAGGATAGCAAGGGTGAATAAGATCAGCTTCAGAAAACTGAGTGGAATGAAATTAAAAGATGTGCTTAACATGTTTGAGAAAAAGAATAGATATCGAAGATAAAGAAGCGTCACATACAAATGGTTTAACTCCCTGAGAGGGATAAATTGAAGAGAAAATAATCAGTTACATGCATAGAGGAAAGAGCAATAGTGATGAAACCAACGAAAGTATGTGGTAGAGTCCTGGGTCGGGAATGGGGAAGATGAACAGACACTGAATAGACATCATATCAATCAGGGAACAACCAGAGAAGTAGGCTCATTGAGCCAGATTTATTTTATGGATTGGACCTTATACAATTGTGGGAGCTAAGTCATCTATGTCAGACTGTTGCTTCTGTGCTTCTTGTTAGAGCCTGAAATATCCACAGGGCAGGCAGTTGGGAGGAAAGGCAAAAGTGATGTAGGAAAAGCAAGGACAAAGGGGGAATCTCTGAGAATGAATTGGGGCCAACACTGGCCTCTCACTACCTCCAGTCCTCTGGCTTTGATAAGGTGAGGGTGGCCTGCAGGAGAAACCGATGTTCTTCAACTCAGAGCTGAGCACACACCTGGCCCGGGATTTAAAGGAGCTGGAGGAAACAATGTGGCACAAACTTGAGGAGCTAAAGTTCAGCTTCTGTCCCACAGCAAAAAGGTGGGATGGAAAAGATGCAATAATTCGGGAGAGCTACGGTGTCTCATGCCTTGCACTAAACTTCTGTGTGTAAAAATATATGTATATATGACTACTGCTTCAATGTAAAATGCCTGTTTTATCCCATGCTAACCAGATACTACATAGGGCACAGTGATCTGAAAATACTGTTCCAGGTTGGTTAAGCGGATATAATATAAATCCATCACTACCTATTGGAGTAGTAATTGCCATATACAAATAGGTACCTTTGAAAGCTGATGAATCAAGAATTCCAAGTATCAACACACTTTTTCAAAAGTTAAATTGTATAAAGATATCCAGATGAAGTTACAAAATGTAAAGAAAATCTTTCCAAATATTAGGAAGAGGAAAGTTTGTCTTCTTTTCTCTATTTCTTTGTCTCTTTCACACATACACAAACACACACAAAATCTTTAATCATAGCAATCAAATATATTGGGAAGAGGATAGCTATAAAATCGGATTTCTTGGGGTTAGATTCCTGGTTATCCTCATTATTTATGTGAATTTAGGAAAATTAATACATGTAAACTCAGTTTACACATACCTAAAATGGTAATAACATTACCTTCCTCAGGGTGAGAGAGTGAGTCAATACATGCATGATGCCAGATAACTTTGGATCATTCTCCTGACTTAATTGCTGGAAACTTTTACCAAAATTACTAAGTTGTGCAATTTGGGCAGTAGCACAGATAATCCTACAGCAACTAGGTGAGAGAGTCATTGCTGAATCTCTGTGGCAGAAATTATTATGAAGTTGAAGCCTTTGCACTGAACTCCATGAGCATCGGCTGAGCTCCCAACAGGTTCCAGATCATCAAGAAAAGTATAGTTTTTAAAAAGATACAGCAACAAAGCTCACAGTCAGGAATCTGAAAGTTGTGCTCAAGCCAGTGTCATAAGTATTTCTCAGAAGCAAAAAAGCAGAGAGAAAGAATGACTCCATCCGGAACCATGAGAAAATCTCCACTTCCTCGGTGGAAAATAGTCCTCTTCAGCCTGTATTTTATTGCTGAGTTTTGTTTTGATTTTGAAGCCACAGATTAATCATGCAATTTTGGCAGCAAATGAATGACTAGTATCTTGCTACAACACAGGACTTGAATGTAGCAAGTGCATGAGCTAGTTAGTTGCAGGTAAATTTCAGGCTCTAGAAAGAGCATTTGAATATGAGGAGAAAAATTAAGTATACATGTGACTTTAAATTCAACCATTCATTGGAAGACTTTCTACAATGTTGGCAGCATTTATGAAACAGTTATATTTATTTTTGGAATACATATTTTTTTTCTCTTATAAACAACTATATATAATGTAAGGGCAATCATAATTTACCGTAGAAAGCCACATGATGCAATAAACCATATGAGCACTCTTTTGGTTTCTGTTTTAATTTACTATATTCTAAGCTTTTGGTGAATTGTGTGGGTGGTAACATTATGAGTTTTGCAATATCTCACTAAATATATTTAGAATGCTTAATTGAAGCTTAACCTTTATTTCGTTCAATACATGTTCTTTCTAGCTAATAGTTTTGGGGAAAAGAATCCCCTAGGTCAAAGTCTTATATGTAGCCGCTTCTGTTTTCTTTTAAAGCTAGAAAAACGAAGGATGTGAATGAATTGTTATAACAGGAAATCAATAGGATAAAGAATAATTTTGATGATTTCTTCTTGGCATTGCAATTATATCCAGTATACATGATGATGAAATAAACAAACAGTTCAAACAAAGCCATTAATTTTCTTCCTGTCTATACAATTTTAATTAGAAACATTTAATTAGACTGGCTAAAATTTCTCAAGAAGTGCAGAATGCATTTTTAAGCTACTTCTACACCAGGAAATGTATTTTTCAGTATTTACTAAGTACAACTAATAGCTTCCATGGTTTTAGGTATTTCATGGAAAACATTGTCAAAATTATCTTTTATCCCAAAAAGCTTTTATTGGAAAACAAAGTTCTCTCAAAGTTTATTAGTTATTATGTTTGATATTTTAATTGTTATAATAAATAGGATGCCTTTTTAATATATTAACAGCATTTTATATTATGTCATATTTTTATGGCAAGCAATAAATGTGTTTGATGTTCTTGATACTATTTCACTACTGAATTTTTTAAACTTTCATTATCATGAGCATTTCTGACATGAATTAAAATGACATGTAAATCTGTAAGCTCATTTCACTGAAGCAAAAATGTTAAATTTTTGAATTAACGGAGCCTTTTAATCTTTAGGGGCAAACACTGCTTTTAACTAAATTTGACAGAACTCAACCAATTGTTTTAAGTAGTTTTATTTCTCTCATTCTACAACAATTTGTGTGTAGAAAATATGCAAACACAATCATTTTTCAACTTAAAAATAATAAACATTATTTTCACTAGCATCTTGAATTATTGGAAGGCACTGTACTAGGCTTTCTAGTTAAAGAAACTTATATTACCTAATTACGCCAAAGCGGAAAGGTCCTTATAGGACTCACCAAATATTTGCTAATAAATTATTAGATATGGTTGTTTTGAGATGTCTATGTTTCTAATTCCATTTAATAATAAATTAGGTAAAAATTTAAATTTTATCTTTAATTATCACATATCAATAGTATATTCCTATCCTCAACGCCTTGGGAAAGACATTTGAGTTTAAATAGAACTGCAGTTTTTTTGGCATTTAATAGTACAGCTTATTAATATTTAAATCTATGCAATTAGACTTCAATTTTCTCAAACGCTTTTTGTTATTAGGACATATTCGAATTTTTAATATTTTTCTGAATTTATAAAAGTATCCACATGGTTGTTTAAAATATATTTTAGAAATCTACAGCAAAGGGAATAAATCCTATATAATTGTCCCAAACTATACAAAATGTTAGTTTGCTGCATATTTTAACAGATTTTTACCCTACATATGTTTAATTTTACAATAAAATGGTGAAACTACATGTACACATTAGTTTTCAACTGGTTCTTTTTATTCAATAAAAAGAATCATGAATGAATTCAATATATAATGGATAAAATAAAAAATACATGGTTAGTCTGAACACTGCCTGAGAATTACATGGTTACTCTAAAACTGGAAAAGTCAGCTTTGTTCTCTTTTTTTTACTTCAATGTATCATCATAGACACACAGAAGATTTTGCAAATCTCAATACACAAAAATATCTTGAAATGGGTAAAGACATCAAGAAACCTAATTTGTCTTTCTCTCTGCACACTTGCTGAGGTGTGCCTTTAAAAATGTCCTGATTTTAGTTTATTGACTTCATTGGATCAGGGTAGTTGTGCTGTAAACACAGTAGACTGTTGTTAGACTTTTGAAAGCCCAAATGTATAATTACCTCTATCATGTAAACTTGACAACTACCTACAATTTGCCAAAGGTTTTATAGGCATTTCCACATTAAAACATCCTATGGAGTGAGCATTACTATTATCCTCATGTTACAGCTGGGGAATTAGAGACAGAACATTTAAGTAATTTGTCCAATCCCATACTTTCAGGAAGGGAAGGAGCCAGGATTTGAAAAGTGGCAGCTATGGTGTTGCCAGTTCATATTCCTAAGTACTATGATTCTGACCACCCATATGAAACAACCTTTTCCACAGTAACTGAGCTCTGCTAAGGTAAATGAATAAGATGTGCCTACACTTTACCCCACCCACTGACCTGTTTAAAACACACAATACAATTTCATACCTGGAAACATAACCATTTACTTAAGTCCCAACATGGCAGAGATGCTCGTTAATAATTGCTCTTCTTAAGTTAACTCTGTAAATGTTAAGTATTATCATCTACTAAGCCTTTCCCAAAGTGTGTGTTCCGTGAATACCCTATGGAAATTGAAGAGCTGTTATTTACTTAAAAGTTATTTGTAGGGAGAGGAAGACAACTCATGAAAATATACATTGTGAGCCTCTAAAAAAGGCATCAAATACACTGATCTTCATTTTGTCTGTAAAATATTTTATATCACTTCTTTTTTTCAGAAAATTCCTAGGTACAATGGTTCTGGAAAAAAGATTTTGGGAAAATGCTTATCTAATCTGTAATCACCAAAAAACATAAATTTAGAGTTAAAATAGAATAGAATAAAATAGATGCAAATCACTGCTTTGTGCTTTTTATATATTTTAACTTGCTTAGTCTCAGTTTTGGCATTTGGAAAGTGAGAATAATCATCATAAATATTCCATAAAATTTTGTGAAGATAAAATAACTAATGTATTATAGCAGATTTATGGGGTACCACAAATTCATTGGTACTCCTTCATTAAGAGATATAAACTGTGTAGTCTAGGTTAGTCTGTACCTACATTTATCAATAGACTATGGTAGAAAAGATGCTATAACCTGTAATAAGGTTGGCAGCTTTTCACTTGGTCTCATGAAAAAATCAAGCTATCATGTATAAAATACTGTTATACCAACATGCTGTGAGGCAGCTCCAGACATGTGGGGAGGCTCTGGAGCATGAAAAAGCATTTGAAGAAAGAAATAGAGCAGTCATGATATATCCCAATGCTAGACCAAAAGTGAAGAAGACATCTTGGAAGTGGATATACTCCAGGCCAAAATACTATAAATGAAACTATCTGGATTAAAAGTGAACTATCCTGAGAAGTGATGTAATCAGAAGTTTTAAAGTATAAAGCTGGGAAAACCTACTCCTCCATAAAAGCAATGAGAACTAACATAAATTGTCAAAATCAATCTGGAAATTAACCAAAGGCTTACAACAATCTGGGAGCAGTCATTCAAGAAAAATGGATGTGTCTGTGTAATAACAGCAAGTTTTATGCCATTTTAGCTTGTCATATTCCTATCCCCCACTCTCCTGCTCCACGGTTTCCTTGCAAATGAGCAGCCTTGGAATTACTGTAGTCATAAAAAACAGAATCAAGGGACAACTAAGATACCTGACAAAAGACACAGCTGGGAAACACCTTTCCTGACAAGAGAACCCAAAACCTTCACACTTTGAACAGATCTTTTGAGGGGAAAAACTGAAAGTTGGTACAGAGAATACAAAGACACTGTGGTTAAAGAGGGAGGAATCTCAGAACAGAGTCACCAAGCTCCAGGACCAGCTCTCAGTACTGAACAGGTCCTAAGGAAGAAGTGAGTGAAAGAACTCCAGGGGACCACACTCCTGCTACGAGCTCTATGATCCTAGCTACAAGAGATTCCTAGACCTCCATAGACATTTGAATTTGCACGTAGAATTGCCCAGAGAGCAGGCAGAGATAGAACTAGAACCTTGGCAGAGCCCAGAAAGTTTCCTGGTATACAGTGCAAATGCAGCAAAAGGCAGCCAGAGACGCCCATCTTCTAAGGCTTTCCATCTTTCTCTGAGTGACTCCAGTCCCTGCTGACTGCTGGGGCAGGAGATTGCAGGGCTGTCTCTCCCACAGGCCCAGGGTACATCTGATCCACACAACCCCTTGTCCATGGGCCCCTCCCCAGACTGGCTGCCTGGCAGCTCCCAAATGAGGGGCGCCCACAGCGCGTCCTCGCCTCACCTGCCTGAGTGTTTTTCAGGTAACTTGGGAGCAGTCAAGCATGCCCAGCACAGACTTCACTTGACCTTGAGAGAACAGAGGGCAAAACTGCAGGCCTGGCCCCAATTCTCCAGGCTTAGAGCACACTGTCCAGAGGTATCAAGCTGAGACCTGCAGCCTGAGCTCAAGATGGGGAGGAGCCCCTATTCATAGTACATCAAGTAGAGTGTAGTATGGGTTCATATGTCCTGGTGCAGGAGTTGGGTTCCCCTCCTTCCACAACATCAGTCTGGGAAAGACGTAGCCTGTTAGCCAGCCATAGCACCTGTCCCAGGGAGATCCATGGCCTGGAACACTTGGAACAGCCCAATGATCTGTGCACAGAGGCTTCAGACAAGTTCAGCTAGTTGGACCTGCTCCTGGAGTCAGTGCAGGAAGGGGACTTGGTGAACAGGGTGCTAGCGGGGCAGTCCCCACAGCTGTCTGCTGGGATAACAGCCCTGGACCGTAGGCACCACACCAGCTGCACATTTACAGTATGGCCACCCTGCCAAGGGATCCTCCAACCTTGACACACTTCATCACCAGACCACCCACAAACACACCCCACAACACACTCTGACTTTGACAAGCTCAGCAGCAGGTCCCCAGGGACTTTCAGATCTTCTGGTGACCTAAACTTTGGCTCAGATTGCCCCTATGGCACATGAGAGCTCAGACTGCCAAAGCCCGATGTGGGCCTAAGGAAACATGAGCAGGGCCCCAGTAATTGCAGGGGCTCCACCAAAGCCTAGGAACCAACTTGGTGAGGAACTCATCTCTCATTCTCCATTTCCCCTCCCCTGAGCACTGCTGGGCATACACTGAAATACAAAAGAAATGTGTGACCAAGAGCCTACCTACTGGCCCTACTCTTAAGCATTATCTACTGGATCACAGCATGAATGATGCCACTAAACAAAAATTCTTTCAGCACAATTGAATGCCTGTGAAACTCAACATGGGAAACTATCCACAATTAAGGAAACTGTACAGAACCTAGACCCTCTGCAAGAACTCAGAAACAAAGCCAGCTGACTACCCACAATATACACTGCAGTTAAAGCCTCAAGGTTAAAAAAATGAATATGAAAATAAAAGATTGTGGTAGCAATTTCAAAAAGAAAAAGAAACACCAGATCCCTCAAATGAATAGGAATCAGTGCAAGAACTCTGGCAATTCAAAAAGTCAGAGTATTTCCTTACCTATAAAAGATTATATTTGCTCCCTAATAATGGTTAGGAATAAGATTGAAATGGCTGAAATGACAAACACAGAATTCAGAATTTGGATGTTAAGAAAGCTCAACAAGATTCAAAACAAAGTTGAAATTCAATCCAAAGGACACAGGAAAATGACTAAAGACTTGAAAGATGACATCGTCATTTTAAGAAAGAACCAAACTGAACTTCTGGAATTGAGAAATTCAGTACAGGAATTTCAAAACACAATTAGAAGCCCTAGCAATAGACTAGACCAAGCTGAGGAAAGAATTTCAGAACTAAAGATTAGTCCTTAAAATCAACTCAGTCAGACAAAAATAAAGAAAAAGAATGCTTTTTAAATGAACAAAGTATTCAAGAAATATAAGATTATGTAAAGAGACCAAACACATGACTCATTGACATTCCTGAGAGAGAAGGAAGAGAGTAAGCAAATTGGAAAACATGTTTGAGGATATAATCCACAAAAATTCTTCCAATCTCACTGGAGAGGTGACATGCAAATTCAAGAAATTTAGAGAACCCTTGTGAGATGCTATATAAGAAGACAGTCCTTAAGACACATTCACCAAGGTCAATGCAAATGCAGAAATCTTAAAGGCAGCCAGAGAAAAGGGTTAGATCATATATGAAGGGAACACCAACTGGCTAACAGTGAATTTCCCAGAAGAAATCTTACAATCCAGAAGAGATTGGGTACTATTTTCAGCATTCTTAGAGAAAAGAAATTTTAACCAAGAACATCATATCCCATCAAACTAAGCTTCATAAGCAAAGGAGTGAAAAAAATATCTTCCAGACAAGCAATCACTAGAGGAATTTGCTACTACTAGATGAGCCTTACAAGAGATCTTTAAGGGAGTTCTCAACATGGAAACAAAAGAAAGATACCTGCTCCCACAAAAACACGCTTGAGTATATAGCCCACTGACACTCCAAAGCAACTACACATCGAGATTACAAAGAAACTAGCTAACAACACTACGATAAGATGAAAACCTCATACATCAAAAGTAACCTTAAACAGTCGAGACACTCCACTTAAAAGTCACAGAGTGACAAGTTGGATAAAAAAAACAAGAGTCAACCTTCTACTACATCTCACATGTAGGCTCAAAGAAGCAATGAAAACAGAAGACATGCAAACAGAAAACAAAAACGTACATAGGTCACTATTCTTATATCGAATAAAACAGACTTTAAATCAACCACAATAACAACAACAAAAAAGGACAAAAAGGTCATTACATACTAATAAAGTGTTCTATTCAACAAGAAGACCTAACTATCCTAAATATGTACTTAACTAACATTGGAACACACAGATTTATAAAAACAAGCTAAAAAGACTTAGGCAGCCACACAATAATAGTGGGAGACTTCAACACACCACTGACATTGTTAGGTCATTGAGGCAGAAAACAAATTTTGAAGTTAAATTAACCACCTCACCAATGGACCTAATACACATCTACCGAATACTTCACCCAAAAAACACAGAATATACATTTTTCTCATCTGCACATGGTTCATATATTAAAATCAACCACATGCTGGGTCATAAAGGAAGTCTTGATAAGTTTTAGAAAAATCAAAATCATACTAAGCATATTCCCAAACCATACTGGAATAAAAATAAAAATCAATGCCAAAAGGATTTCTCAAAATCACACAATTACATGGAAACTGGACAACTTCCTCCTAAATGACTTTTGGTAAACAACAAAATTAAGGCAGAATTTTAAAAATTCTTTGAAGTAAATGAAAATGGAGATAAAACATACTGACGTCTCTGAGATGCAGCAAAAGTAATGTTAAGAGGAAAGTTTATAATGCTAACTGCCTATATTGAGATGTTAGAAAGATCGCAAATTAACAGTCAAATATCACACCTATAAAAACTAGTAAAACAACACTATTTCTATCAAACTGTCAATGCCATCTTTCACAGAATTAGAAAAATGTATTCTAAAGTTCATATGGAACAAAGAAGACCCCAAATAGCCAAGGTAATCTAAGCAAACAAACAAATAAAGCTGGAGGCATCATAATACCGGACTTCAAACTGTTCTACAGGTCTGCAATAACCAAAACAGCATAATACCAGTACAAAACAGAAACACAGACCAATGGAATAGAATAGAGAACCCAGAAATAGAGTCACACTTTAATAGCCAACTGATCTTTGACAAAGTCAGCAAAAATAAGCAATGGAGAAAGAATCCCTATTCAATAAACAGTGCTACAAAAACTGGGTATTCTATGCAGAAGCATGAAACCTGACCCCTACATATCACCATATACAAAAATTTACTCAAGGTGGATTAAAGACTTAAATTTGGTACCTGAAACTGTTTTTTAAAAACCTAGAAGAAAATAGAGGAAATACCATTCTGGACAATAGCTTCAGGAAGGAATTTATGACTAAGTCTTCAAAAGCAATTGCAACAAAAACAAAAATTGACAAGTGAGACCAAATTAAACTAAAGAGCTTCTGCACAGCAAAAGAAACATCTATCAACAGAAACTATAAACAGACAATCTATAGAATGGGAGAAAATATTCACAAACTATGCAACTGAGAAGTATCTAATATTGAGAATTTATAAGGAATTTAAACAAATCAGTATCAAAAAAGAAATAATTCAATTAAAAAGTAAGCAAAGTAGTAATACATAAAATGTTTTATTTTTTTTTAAAAAGGGAGCAAAGAACATAAATAGACACTTGTCAAAAGAAGACATACAAGCAACCAACAAACAGATGAAAAAATGGTGAACATCACTAATCATCAGAGAAATAAAAATCAAAGCCACAATGAGATACCATCTCACACCCAGTTCAGAATGACTATGATTAAAAAGTCAAAAAACAACAGATGCTGTTGACTTTGGAGAGAAAAGGTAATGCTTATACACTGTTGGTAGGAATTTAAATTAGTTCAGCCACTGCGGAAAGCAGTTTAGTGATTCCTCAGAGAACTAAAAATAGGACACAGTGACCCAATAATCCCATTACTGCATCTAAAGAAAAAATAATTATATCAAAAATACACCTGCATTCCTACGTTCATCACAGTACTACTCACAAGAGCAAAAGATGTGAAATCAACCTAGGTGCCCATTGATAGTAGATAAAGAAAATGTGGTACATATACACCATGGAATACTATGTAGCCATAAAAAAGAAAGAAATGTCATTTGCAGCAACGTGGGTACAGCTGAAAGCCATGCCAAATACCATATGTCCTGACTTATAAGTAGGAGCTAAACACTGGGGACACATGGACTTAAAGACGGGAAAAACAGACACTGGAAAATACAAGAGCAGGGAGAGAGAGGGGCAAGGTTTGAAAAGCTATTTATTGGGTAATAAGCTTGCTACCTGGGTGAGGGGTTCATTTGTACATCAAACCTCAGCATTACATGGAGTACCCCTGTAACAAACCTTCACATGTACCCCTGGAACCTAAAATAAAACTTGAAATTAAAAGGAAGAGAGAATTATCAGAGAATGGAAATAAGATAAAATATATTTAAATGAGAAAACTAACATTTTAAAGCAAATTTTGATTGTCGTATCCAGCTTGTAAGTATTGAAGAGCTGTAAGTTATCTAGTTCTACACAAAGCTCAGTGAATAAAAAGCATAAGGCAAAGCAGAACTTTTCAATCTATCAGAAAAAAAGATGCATTCAAAATGCCATGTGCGAAGTGTATGCTCAATTCAAGGTGTTGAAATCATCAAGCCACATGCAAGCTTTTTCTTAGCTTCTGTAATATCAAATAAGCCCTGCTATATGTCTTGATTTACCATGAAAGTTAAGTGTCACATTTTAGGCAAATAAAAATATTAAAATTTGACAGCTGGTAAATTATGCTAACATCTGGTAACAAATCATTCTTGACAGTTCAATAGTACACTTCTTATTGCACAGCTATTAATATTATAAACAGTGAAATGCAATAATTATAGCACCTGACTAACATATTCCATGAAGTGATAGAAGGAATACACTGTTTATCTTAATATGTAAGAAAAGTCATCTTTTCACATCTGAGGTTTGAAGTAGATTGGAACTGAATAACTATAAACATGGGTGGCATCATGCAGTGCCACAATCTTGAAAATTTCTGAACTTGGAGTGACATGATGATACATTTACCATATGTAAGGTGAGTAGATAAAGTAGTAAAAATAGATTATAGCCAATAATAGTAACAATAAAATGGCATTACATGCTTAATCATTACTCATCTGGTAAAATACCACTTTCTTGGTTAAGTGGGCTAATAGTTATATATAACGGAAGTTCTAATTGGTGCTTTAAAAAGTCATTCTAGAATCCAGTAAGTGGTTAATTCCTATCTGGCTCAAACACCTGGAGGTGAGATATGGATGTTCCTTGTTGTCACCCAACTTCTTAAAGGAGGGAAAAGAATTTTACTTTCAGCTTTTATTTTGACAGTGCTGGTTTCTACCCATAAGTCACTCTCATTCATTTATAAGTGTTACCAAATAAAGGAATAAAATACATAAAAATATAATCTTAACCAAAACTTAAATTGTGTTTATAAAACAAAAGCTGAATTGGGACTTGGGCATCTGGATTGTAGTTCTTGCTTGGTAGTATTAAAATCTCTGTCCCTCAATTATCGCAATTTTCTTTTTAACATTTATTTTAAGATCAGGGACACTTGTGCTGGTTTCTTAAATAGGTAAGCTCATGTTACAAGGGTTTGTTGTAAAGAAAATTTTGTCACCCAGGTATTAAGCCTACTATCCATTACTTAGTTTTCCTGATCCTCTCACTCTTCCTATGCTTCACCTTCCAGTAGGCCCCAGAGTCTATTGTTCCACTGCACGTGTTCATGGGTTCTCATCATTTAGCTCTCACCTATAAGTGAGAACATGCAGTTATTTGGTTTTCTGTTCCTGTGTTAGTTTGCCAGGTTAATGCCTCTAGTTCCATTCATGTTCCAGCAAAGGACATGATTTCATTCCCTTTATGGCTGTATAGCATTTCATGATATATAGGCACCACCTTTTCTTTATCCAGTCCACAATTGATGGGCATATAGGTTGATTCCATGTCTTTGCTATTGTGAATAGTGCTGCTATGAACATATGTGTGCATGTGTCTTTATAACAGAATGATTTATATTTCTTGGGTATATATCCAGTAAAGGGATTGTTGGGTTGAATGGTATTTCTGTTTTTGGGTCTTTGAGGAATCGCCACACTGTTTTCCACAATGGCTGAACTAATTTACACTCCCGCCAACAGTGTATAAGCCAGTACCTGTTATTTTTTAACTTTTTAATAATTTCCATTCTGATTGGTGTGAGATTGTATCTCATTGTGGTTTTGATTTGCATTTCTCTAATGATCAGTGATGTAGAGCTTTTTTTTTTTCATATGTGTTTTGGTTGCATGTGTGTCTTCTTTTGAAAATTGTCTGTTCATGTCCTTTTCCCACTTGACACAGATTACAATAGCAAAGACCTGGAACCAACCCAAATGCCCATCAATGATAGACTAGAAAAAGAAAATGTGGCACATATACAACATGGAATACTCTGCAGCCATAAAAAATGATGAGTTAATGTCCTTTGTAGGGACATGATTGAATCTGGAAAACATCATTCTTAGCAAACTGACACAAGAAAAGAAAAACAAACACTGCATGTTCTCACTCATAGGTGGGTGTTGAACAATGAGAACACATGGGCACAGGGAGGGGAACATCAAACACTGGGGTCTGCTGGGGGGTGGGAGGCTAGGGGAGGGACGGCAAGGGGTGAGGAGGTTCGGGAGGGATAACACTGGAAGAAATGCCTGATGTAGATAACGGCGTGATGGGGACAGCAAACTACCAAGACATGTGTGTACCTTTGCAACAATCCTGAAAGATCTGCACATGTACCCTAGAACTTAAAGTACAATTTAAAAAAAAATAAAAACTATATCATTTAAAAAATTCCTTAGAAGAAATAACTGTAAAACAAATGACAGAATTAAATAAATGAGTTCTTTATAACTTTTCAGAAAAGCCAAATATCTAATAATAAATTCTTTACTAAAACATAAAAATAAGGGTTCTGTGGAGTTTTTTCTTTTAAATATGTTTAAGTTCCTTATAGATTCAGGATATCAGACCTTTGTCAGATGTATAGCTTGGAAATATTTTTACCCATTCTGTAGGTTGTCTGTTTATTCTGTCAATAGTTTACTTTGCAGAAGCTCTTTAATTAGATCACATTTGTCAATTTTTGCTTTTGTTATGATTGGTTTTGCTGTCTTCATCATGAAATCTTTGCTCATTCCTATGTCCAGAATGTTACTGCCCAGGTTGTCTTGCAGGGTTTTTATAGTTTTGAGTTCTACATTTAAGTCTTTAATCCATTTGGAGTTGATTTTTGTATATTATACAATTTTCTTACTGTAAAATTAGAAGATTCAAAGAGCATTAATTCTATAGTGATTTCTATACAGATATTTCTAACTGTGGAATGTATTTGCTCTTAACTTAGCTCAAACTCCAATTGAATTTAGAAAATTTAGTCAACCAAAAACTAATTTATTTAACTTGCTAAATGAAAAATGTAGAGAATTTTACCTGCACTTTTGTATGTATCAATCACCAAGATCATATAACTAAGCAAAAGCAATGGTAGCTCTATTTTTTAACACTCATGCGATTTTTAAAGAAAAATACTGTATCAAAATACAGTATGAATTAACATAAGCACTTTATACCTTGATGAGAGACCCCAGGTATAAAATAACATTTCTAAAATGATATCTTACAAAACTATTTTATATATAGATATATTTTAGGAAGCTCCTGTGTTTTGTTTCTTGGTTGGTGGTAAGACTGCAGAGCTGAACATTCTAAAAATAATCAATGGCTGAGAATTCATTTGCTTTACCACATTTACAGATCATTTATGGATGATTTTTCACTTCTCTAACACTCAAGCCTCGATTCATTTTCAAATACATGAAGTGTCATTTTAAGTATACAGTGGACTCTTAGTGAAATTTTCTGTGTCTTTTAAATGTTTCATAGATTTTTATTTTAAACTTGGTAAGGTATATCAGAGTAACCTTCATACATTTTTTATATTCTATATGCTGAAATTAAACTACATGATTTTTTAAAAGGAATTTAAATTCCAAACCATATTGCTTTATTACAGCAACAGAACCTTGTGTCCTAAATCAAATGCCCTATAAAAATATTTTCACTTTTTGCAATTTTAACAAAAGCTGTTCGTTTGAGTTAAAATATCATTTTAGTAGTAGTTTTTCATTATGCATACTTGTCATTCTTTTTACTTTTTTCTTTTCTTTGGAAAATTTAAGATTTGAAGAAAAGAAATTACAGAAATATATACTCTTTTGTTGTTGCAGTTGAATGCTGGATTAATAAATAGTGAATCTTCAAAGTTGACAACTGCATACTTAAACATCAGACTATAGGGTCAGTAAATTTAGTTTTATTTTACAATAAAATATATTTAGATTGCTCGTTTATGCAGAATAGCATCTTGCTTACTCTAAAAGTTTTCTTCTTTGACTGAGGGGGTTACTAAATTAAGCTGCTCACTTGTGGGGAAGACCTGCTGGTTCAAATGCCAGAGCAATGGGGAAAGACTGCTGAAATAGAGAAAACTCACTTTTTTAAAGAAGTTAGCAAATCTAATGGAAGCTTAGTTACTGCCGTGCTCTCACAGAATTGAGAATTTTTCTTCCTTCTTTCTGTCATTCACCTTTGCTTCCAGTCTGATACATTTAAATAATTTGGGAAAGAGGCTCACTGAGAAGCAGGGGTTCGATTGTCACTACTATTTCAACAGTGGAGGTGGTATGCCAAAGAAACGTGGAGGATGGGTTACATTATTAGCCCACATTCTTTATCTCTTTGTTACAGGATCGTTGGGGTGTCACCTTTCTGCCCAGAAAACTCTGTGGCCAGTGATGCCTTTACCTGAGTTTTGCTCAGGCCTGCTGGGTTCATTCTGCCTACTCAGCCTGACAGGGTACACTCAGCTCCTGTTACCAGTCTGGATCCTACAAGGGAGACTGAGTCTGGCATGGAGTGATGAGGGATATGTGAGCAAGCATGGGGTCTGGCCACACTATGCATTCATACATGCTAGCTGCTTCCACAGTGGGGGCAGCTCCAGGTGCTGGCATGGGCTTCGGCTCTCTGCAAAGCTGCAGGTGGACCAGGCACATAGCAGGTAGCTTCCCTGGCTAGCACCAGGGAATTCAGTGGTGCCTGGAAGCTTGGGGATGCCAGAAACTGCAGGGCTTCAAAGAGGGAGTGACAGCCCTGGCTTGGGGAGCCCCCAGGTGTGGGCTTCCTGACAGCTGCAGCTCTTCTCTCCTTCTTTTCCCCCTCAGCATAGCGAGCAAGGGACATGTTTCTGCCCTGTTTGTGTTGCAGCTCTTTTCACCTTGCCATTTGGCAAGTCCTGAATTTCTGTCCTGCAACCAGGAAGAATGAGTTATACAGACAAGCAAAGGGTGAGCAAGATGAAGAAGAGCTTTACTGAGCTATAGAACAACTCAATCTCTCACAAGGGGCAGCTCCTTTCCACAGCCAGGGTGTCTGTTGAAGTGTTTGGCTCCCAGCAGAGAAGGTAGCCCTTTTCTGCAGCTGGCCATCTTGTCATCTGCTTCAGCTCTCAGCAGAAAGGATATCTCCTTTTTGCAGCCAGTCCTCCTGACACCTGTAGCTTTTAGCAGAGAGGAGGCCCTGGAGTGGGTAGCTCATCTCTGCAGCTGATTGTCCCAACATGTGTTCAGCTTTTGGTTTTGTTATGATTGCTTTTGCTATCTTCCTCCCCTCTCTGGGAGGAAGTGTGTGCCAATTGGTCTATGAGCAGCCATGGCCGGCCCAGAAAATGCATCGCAATTTCCCATTCCCGTCCAGGGGACTGGCAGCCTGGATCCCAGCCTTCAGGCCCTCCCTGACCTGAAGGTGGGGCCTCACTGGGGACTGTCTGCTTCTTGCTGCCTTTCATGGCACCCAGGCTTTAGGTCCCAAGGGGCTGACAAGAGGCTCAGCTTTATGGGGCAAGATACAGCAATATAATGGGGAACAGAGTTGTAATGGCTGGGGGTTAGCAATTTTAAATAGGGCGATATTTACAGACATCAACGAGAAGAGGGTGTCAGGGTGAAAAATCAGAAGTGAGGAGACTTCTGGTTTCAGCTCTGACATGTGAAGAACTTGGAAGTCATTACTCTCATCTTTACAGGAAAAAGGCTGAATGAACTGAAAATAAGTGACTTTTCTTGGACCCATCAGATAAGTAAGGTTGAATGGAAATCTACCACCCTGAAATACAGAGAGAGATGTGAATCCAGAGTTACAAAAGAGGCCTACTCACCTGGAGTAGCAGTTGCTAGAGACATAAACAAAGTAACATCAAACAAATGAATGGTAATTTTGTCAGATTACTGGAGGCTGAGTGTGAACTAACAGGCTTATGGTGCTGTGTCTAAAAACAAACCAACAAAGCAAGGTCACCTAGATTTTCTCCCGTGTTATCTTCTAGGAGTTTTATAGTTTTGCATTTTGCACTTAAGTCTCTGTCTAGAATCTTTCTATTTTCACATGGACTTCCAAGTCTTACAATACCTAGTTTTGTAGGTATTGTAAACTATTCCAATAGTTTGGAAACTATTCTCCTTTCTCCATTGAATAATTGCCTTTGTTTCTCTGTCAAAGTTTAGTTGACTATATTTGTTTGGGTCTATATCTGGGCTCACTCTATGTTCTTTTGATCTATTTTTTCTATACATCCACCAACATTATACTCTCTTGATTACTTTAGCTATATGGTAAACCTAGAAGTCAGACAGTGTCAGTCCTCTTTTCTGTTCTTCAGTATTCTGTTGACTATTCCAGTAGGTTTTTCAGTTGTTGATTCTTTTAGTTTTTATACTTGGACAACCATGTCATCTGTGAACAAAGATAGATGATTTCTTTCTCTGTCTGTCTATCTATCTATCTATCTATCTATCTATCTATCTATCTCTCTATATATATACAGAAGAAAGTGATGAGGGATGTGTGAGCAAGCATGGCATCTGGCCACACTATGCGTGTGTATGTGTGTGTGTGTGTGTGTGTGTGTGCGTACAGCTAAATTTCCTAATTTTCTTATTTTACCAGTTACAACATTCAGTACAATGCTGATAGGAGTGGTAAGAGAGACTGTGCTTGCCCTGTTTTTATTCTTAGTAGAAAAGCACACTGTTTCCCGCCATGAAGTATAATGTTTGCTGTGGGTTTTACATAGATACTCTTGTCAAAATGAGGAAGTTCCCCATTATCCTAGCTTGCTGAGAATTTGTATCATGGGTGTTAGATTTTATTAAATGCTATTTCAGCATCTGTTAGTATGGCTATATGATTTTTCTTTTTAGTCTGTTGATGTGATTGGTTACATTGATTTTCAAATGTTGAAACAGTCTTTTGTATCTGAAATAAATCTCTACTGATTGGGGTGTAATTTTTAAATACATGATTGGATTCATTTTGCTAGTACTTGTGGAGCATTTTTACATCTATTTTCATGAGAGATATTGGTCTGTAGTTTTCCATTCTTGTAATGTATAACTGGTTTTAATATGGAGTAATACTGACCCCATAAAATGAGTTAGCAAGATTTGCCTCTGTTTCTATTTTTTGGAAAATATTGTAGAGAATCAATATGATTTCTTCCTTAGGTATTAGAATTCACCAGTGAAGCCATCTGGGCTTAGTGCCTCACTATTATTATTTCGAAGGTTATTAACTGTTAATTCAATTTCTCAAAGCCTATGAAGATTATCTATTTCTCCTTGTGTGAGTTTTACAGTTTGTGCCTTTTAAGAAATTCATTCACGCTATTCAAGTTATCAAATTTGTGTGTAGAAAGTTGTTCATAATATTCCTTTATTATTTTTTAATGTACATGGAATTAGCAGTGATATCCCTCTTTCATTTTGGCTCTGAGTAATTGTATCTTCTCTCTTTTCTTGTTTGGTTAGAATTGCTAGAGGTTTACAGTTTTATTGATCTTTTCAAAAACACAGTTTGTAGTTTATTGATTTTCTCTATTATTTTTCTGTTTTAAACTTCAGTGATGTCTGCTATATTTTTTATCTCTTTTTTTTCTGGTTGCTTCAAGTTTATATTTGTCTTCTTTCTCCAATTTCCTAAGGTGAAGTTCAGATTATAGATTTATATTTTTTTCTAACACATGGATTCAATGCTCTAGATATTTTTCTAAGTATTTCTGCTGCATTACACAAGGGATTATAACTTGCATCATTTTTATTTAGTTCAAAATATCTCTGATTTCTCTTGAGACTTCTTTTTTGCCCCATGTGTTATTTACAAGTATGCTGTATAATCTCCAAATATTTCACTATTTTCTATCTCTCTCTTAATAATTTCTAGTTTAATTGCTATTGATTTCTAACATATTTTGTATGATTTTTATTCTTTCAAATTTGTTCAGGGTGTGTTTTATAGATCAGAATGTGGTCTACTTTGATGAACACTCTTTGTGAGCTTGAAAAAAACATGTATTTTGTTGTTGGATGGAGTATTCTATACTCAGTTAGATTAAGTTGGTCAAAAATGCTCTTCAGGTGGCCGGGCATGGTGGCTCATGCCTGTAATCCCAGCATTTTGGGAGGCTGAGATGAGCGGATCACGAGGTCAAGAGATCGAGACTATCCTGGCCAACATGGTGAAACCTCGTCTTTACTAAAAATACAAAAATTAGCTAGATGTGGTGACGTGCACCTGTAGTCCCAGCTACTAGGGAGGCTGAGGCAGGAGAATTGCCTGAACCCAGGAGGCTGAAGTTGCAGTAAGCCAAGATTGCACCACACTACACTCCAGCCTGGGACCTGGTGACACAGTGAGACTTTGTCTCAAAAAAAAAAAAAGTGCTCTGAAGGTCAGCTATATTCTAACTTTTGTTCTGTGAAGGACATTGTCAAAAATGAATGAAAAGGCAAGCCACAGACTGTATGAAAAATATTTGCAAAACCTATATTTTATAAAGAACTTACTTCTAAAATATACAAAGAACTTTTCATATATAACAACTTTAAAATGCCAATTAAAACATACGAAAAGATCTGAACAGACACTTTACCAAAGAAAATATACAGATGGAAAATGAACATATGAAAATATATTTAACATGATTGTCATTAGGAAAAGGCAAATTAAAGTATGATGAGGTACTAGTCCAAACCTATTAAAATAGCTAAAAAATACTTTCATGACAATACCAGTTTCTGGTGAAGCAAACAAAATATTGGTTGAGCAAGAAGACCTCTTGTTCATTGCTGGTAAGAATGTAAAATAGTGTGACTGCTTTGGAAGACAGTTTGGCAGCTTTTACGATTAACATAGTCTTAACACATGATTGAACAATTATTCTCCTGGATATTTCCCCAATTGACTTGAAAAAATATGTTCATACAAATTACATGCTAGTATGCTTCTGAGAGCACACAGAAATACCCCTAGCTCTAGCTCTATTCCCTTTCTTCATTTTTTTTTGTTATTGTTATACATTTTACATCTATTAATGCTATGAACCAACAGCAAACATATTGTTATAATAATTATTTTGTTTTATTTTTGTCTTTTTAGAAGTTTTAGATTCAGGGGGCACATGTACAGGTTTGTTATATGGGTATATTGGGTGATGCTGAAGTTTGGGGTACAGAAGCCCTGTCATCCTGGTGGTGAGCATGGTACCCAATAGGCAGTTTTTGAGCCCATGCTCCCACACTCCCTAGTAGTACCCAGTGTCTGCTGTTCCCATCTCCATGCCCAAGTGTATTCAGTATTTAGCTCCTGCTTATTAGGGACAACATGCAGTATTTGGTTTTCTACCCCTGTGTTAATTTGCTTAGGATAATAATTATTTTAAAATCTGTATTTATTTTTTAGGCCAGTATAGTTTTGCTTCCATCTACCTACTTTGTAGTGGTATTAAATATTTGCAAATATATTACACTTTTGTATGCTATGCCCTATAATACATTATATACATATTGTTTGATATAATTACTTTTTAAATCACTTGGAAAAGAAAGCAGAAATATCCATTTATACTATCTTTTATAATTACATAATTATATTTACTAGTACTTTTTGTTTCCTCATGTGGATTTGAATTACCATCTGGGGTCACTTACTTTTAGCCTGAAGAACTTTCTTTAGTATTTCTTGTAAGGCTAGTCTCATAGTCTTGATATGATGTCATGAAAATGGCACTTTATCTCAGTGGGTCTTTCTCTCAAAAAGTTATAATACAAGTCAAATAATAAGAAAACGTCAGACATATCCCAATAGAGGTATATTATACAAAATATAAAATTTTTTTAACTGTCAAGGTCATTAAACACATGTAATGTTCTGAGAATTGTCACAGCCAAGAGGAGCAGGAGTATACATGGTGACTAAATGTAATGTGGTACTCTGGATGAAATCCTGGAAAAGAAAAGGGCACTTAAGTAAAAACTAAAGAAATATGGATAAAGTATGGGCTTTCATTCATTATGACAAACATATACTCATGTTAAGATGTTAATAACAGGACAAAATGAATGTTGGATATGTGGGATCACTCTGTACTATCATCACAATTTATCTATACATTTTAAACTACTCTTAAATATAAATTTTATTTTTTAAAAACAAATGAGATAGGGATTCTTCGGTAGGGTAGCTATCTGGGGATAAATGTTTCTAAGTGACAGATCAGCCAGTGCTAAGATGGAAATGTGTCTGGGGTGTCTGGGGCACAACGAAGAGACCAGTGTGAATGAAGTAGCATGAACATGAGGGAAAGCCATATTGGAAGTTAGAGAGGTAACAGAGGATGGGAAGAAACATCTTTTTATGTTTAGAGGCCACTACAAGGACTTAGATTTTATTGTAACTGAAATAAAGAATTATATGTGGGTTTTGAAAGGGTTACTGGAAGTTTTATTTTAAATAAATTGCAAAGAGGGAAAGAATGCAAGGGTGGAAGCAGAGATACTGGTTGGAAGTCTTACAGCAATCTGGAAGGAGTCCGTTGTTATCAGTGGGAACAATGAGAAATGCTTGTCTCTGGATATATGTTGAATATAGAGGGAGCAGAATATTCTGACTAGCTGTGCGATGTGAGAGAAAGAGACATATCAAGAATGACTATAAAATCTGGGGAGTATCTGCAAGGTTAGAATTGCTATTAGCTGCTATTCAACTGCAGAAGGTTTGGGAGAAAGGTTTGAGGCTCAGAATTCAGCTTGTTTGGCTTCAGATGTGTATTTAACATATAAGAAAAAGGTATGAGGAAGTAGAGAGGCAAAGAAACCTGCAATTCAGCAGTGAGATCCAGGTTATCGTTATAAATTTCTAAGTAGTTAACATGTAGATAGTGTCTGATGCCATTAGATTGGATGAGGTTACAAAGGGAATAAACAAGGAAGTTCAACAAGTAATTTCTTAGAACAATGCACTATTAAGAGGTCAGGAAAAAGAGAAAGAGATATAGAAAGGGCTGTCAATGAGGTAGGAAAAGGAGGAGGAGGGAAAGAGGAGGAGCTGGAGAGAGGTAAGAAGAAAGAAAGAGAAGAGAAGAAAATATTTCCAGGAAGAGAGATGTCTGCTGCAGCAAATGCTACCACTGGATCAATAAGAGGACTAAGGGTTGACTCTGAGTTCAGCAATATGAAAGTCACAGCTTGGGGAGGGGGTGGTAGAATACACAGCTCATTGATCACAGAGAATATAAACCATTTTGAAGAGCTTTGCTGAATACGGGAGCAAATAAAATGGCAGGAACTAGAACAGGGAAAGTGTAGTAAAGACAGTTCCATGTAGATGACAAGGATTGCTATCTTCTACACAAGTAGAGGACTGGTCTTGGGTAGGAGTGTGGACAACTCACCTATAATTAGAAATGCGAAAGCAGACCAGGTTGGTACTGGTGCTGCTGTGGTGGGTGGATGTGATGGTGATAGTCTGTGCAAGATCTCTGTCAATGGTCTTCATTTTTCACTACTGTATTATTAATACATTACTATTTCTTCCCTAATTTATTTGAGAATCAAAACAATGTTGTAAAATTATATATATATATAGATAGATAGAGAGAGAGAGAGAGAGAGAGAGAGAGAGAGAGAGAGAGACTGTTCTTGCTCTGTTGCCCAGGCTGGAGTGCAGTTGTATAATCTTGATTCACTGAAATTTCTGCCTCTCAGGCTCAAGCAATTCTCATGCCTCAGCCTCCCATGTATCTGGGATTACAGGCATGCACCACCATGCCCAGCGAATATTTTGTGTGTGTGTGTGTATATTTTTTTGAAGATTTGTGGTTTCACTATGTTGGCCCAAACTCCTGACCTCAAGCAACCCACCTGCCATGGCCTCCCAAATTGTTGAGATTACAGGCATGAGCCACGACATCTGGCCTCAAATAAGATTATAATTGTAAATTACTATGTGAAGAAGATGATTAACCTTCATATCACATTCTGTTTTTGATACTTCAGACAATGAATAAAGATCATAAAGCCACAGACATCCTAAGAGCAACGTTCTCTTTAAGTTAGCAATTCTCAGACTTTTTTCTTTCAGCAAAACATTATAATGAGATGACAGATTCAAAGTACTCTTTATTCAATGGAAAAACAGATCATTAGAATTAATGGCAAAACTAACCCCTCTCTGAATGAAATATCTTAATAAAATGTTATCAGGGCTCTCTGGAATGTAAATAAATGATTGGCTACTTCTGGAACATACAAGTGAAAATAGGCACAAAATCAGTTGCCAGCAAGATAGTTATTCATCATCAGTAATGCCTGTTTGTGAATCATCGTTTGATCCCTAACAAATGCTCACCATAGGGTAGGTAATCAATAAATGATTTGAAGAGCATATGAATGAATGGAACTAAATCTCATGGCACCCTAAATAGTGACCTACAGTTAAGATCCTCTAATGTAGTTAATTGGAAGAGAGTACGGAGAAAATATTTATTTATAAGAAAAGTATTGTAAAGGCTTGCCTGTAGAATAAACCTTTTTCATGAAAGCAATGGAAGCAAAGGAGATAGATATTTCCTAATCAATGTAACCCCTCCCCCAACCAAAATAAAAAGAGAATAAGAAAGAGGGAAGTGGGAAGGAAAATTAATTGAAGAAACGTGTGGTTTTTTTTGCAACTATTTTGTCAATTTTCAGCTTTCCACTTGCCTTTGACTTGACTTGCATTTGTCTGCACAGACCCAAGACAGTGACTTACTACTGCATAATTTGTAATGCTAGGTCTCCATCTGTAAGTGTTTCTAGATTAAGGAGCAATATAAATTAAATTCTCATATGTGATATCTGTATACTCAGCTACAAACACACATATCCATGAGTACTTGCTTAAACAGTCACTGTTTTTTCTTTACATTCCGGTAACATGTCAATGAATGTCTTTAATAAAGACCAAAATAGTTTTAAATCCTGGGAAATTCTTATGGGGGAAAAAATGCATTTGTATTGTCTCCCTGATTAGAGGAATGTTTAGCCAGAAGCTTCTTGCTGATCTGTACCATTTGGTGGATCAGAACTATTTTTGGAGGAATATGTGACATAATATTTAATTTAAGCAACTCTGAGTGCAACCTACAAAAAAAAATAAATGCCAGATATTTGGAGAATGTTAATAGAGCTGTCCCTGGGCTCCTTCATGTGCCCCAGGAGTCCTCACGATCTGTGCTGTGACCATGTGTTCCTGTGGCATGTGGCACAACTCACTTCTGTGGTTATTACAGTGACAATAATAACTGGGTGAATGTTACTGTATGCACAGCTGCTTCCACTAATTCTAAAACCCCAAACCACAGAGAAATGTCTCCCAGGGATTGTAGAAGGAAGAACAACCATTCTGGTGGGTATAATTGAAAACAGAACGTCCTTTTGCACTCACTCTGTAAAATCAAAGGTGTGATAACGGATCCACCTAAAAATGACCTGGAAAATTGAATGTATAGATTAAGATGCACATGGCAGGAAAGCAGGAAAATGACTTTGAAATAGATGAGATTGAAATAGATGAGAGAAGTAGCCTTGGGCCCAGGATGCATGGTCCTCTCTTGTTGGAAGGAAAGAATAATATAGAGAGGAGGGTGTTCCTTCTTAGCAAAGGGAAGAGACATAGATCTTCCACAAATGAGCTGCTTTCCTCTAAACTTCAATCCTGATGGCTTGGCCCGAGGATAACCTAGTTACAATGTAATGCACTGCACATCCAGGAATGCTGGCTTCAGAAAGCAGTAGTTATTATATAATGAGGGGCATTACTTGTTTTTTGGTTTTGTTTTGTTTTGTTTTTTAGCAGCAATGGTGTTTCACTTACTTCTCCCCAACCTAAGTGAAAAAAATATATACAATATGGTTTGTTTGTTTAAAAAAAAATGGCTCCTTGAGAAAATGCTTTCTCTTGTTGCATCCCAGTTCTGGGAATAATTTCAGGGGTAAGCTACTCTGAACATGCTTTGTTCATCATGCCTCCCAGTCTTTATTATTTCTGGATCATCAAATTCCTTCTTTCATTTTAACTTAATTGGTCTGATGAAAACATACTCTTTATGCGAAAAGGCTATGAGAATTTTCATTTTCTTTCCCCTTGTTGAGCTAGGGTATATTCTTAAGCAAAGGTATTACTTTCTATTTTTAAATGAAGTTCAAACACGTTGATTGAACTAATAGCTAACCAAGCTTTACCATGTTCCAAATACCATGCAGAATACTGGAACATGCATTATAATTTAACATAAATATAAATATATGCTCACAGCCCCTAAAATCTATAGCATCATCACATTTAAGTTAGAAAGTAACATATCCAGAAGAGCATTAAAATAATGGATTATTCCTAAAATAAGGTCAACCAGATGCCTCTAAAAGATCAAACTGTAGAGAAAAATGCCTCTTTTTTACATCAAGAATTATTTCAAATCTTTATTCAAGTCTCTTACCTTTCCCTACGCTGATAAAGCAGTAGACAGTAATCAATAAAAGCTGTTTCCTGAAGCTGGTGCCTGTTATGAACAACAATCTACCTTGTAACTGTTCAGTCTTCTTGCTCTGTGGACCAGCTACCCAGTGGGGCTGCCTGGCTGGCCCATTAACTCTGCTCAGTGCATCTTTATCATTGTTAAACAGCCTCAATTCCCAATTACAGGGTAATGGCATCATTAGTTTTTCCATCGTTATTTAGTCATAATGATAAGAAACAGAAAATATTGCAGAAAATTGGAGAGAATTTGCCACTTTACAGCCCTAGTTTATATGAACATATCCATATGCACCTGCACATCTCAGTTCATTAACAGAGACAGAAACTCTTTTTCTGATGCTCATAGTTACTAACAAAAATCAATTGCAATTGAAGGAGAAAGCAATGGGGAATGGTCATGTTATCTTTTCTGTTTGTTATGACTCTAAACAGGAGCCATATCTAGGAAAGTTCAGATATAAAATATATTTTTTCTTTCCCACAGAAAGAAAATGTTAGAAACAGGGTTTCTAATATCCAAGAAGAAGATCCTTAAAAAGAAAAAAAAAGTCACTTTTCAACACATTTATATCTTAGAAAAACTCATATTCACCTTCCATTTACTAGAATATTATCTTTTTATGTTAAATTTAAGAACAAAAACTTTTTGACATCTGGTCCTGATTAGATTAACATCAAAAACCAATTTAGGAAGAAAACTTAAAGTTTATTTCTCCATGCTTTGTAGGAGATGTCATTTACAATAAAACTATGGTTAGTATTTACAGTTGGTTAATACATTTTAAAGCTAACTTATTTCACCTTGCATTTATGCCACCATCATAGTTCAACTTTTTAGAAAGTATTTTACTTTTTATTTTCTATGGTGAATACTTCCCATCAGTGTGGCATATTTTCATAATCATAATTATAAACTAACACTTTTAAAACCGTTTGCAATTTTCAAAACACTTTAAGATCTCATATTTTCCTTAAAACCACTCTATCTTTAGTGTAGATATAATAGATATTGTCTCCATCTTCAGAGGAGGAAATGAAGCCATTTGACTTCTTGATTCAGTCTTTGAACTTAGTCTTTTTAGTATTACTCTATCAGAGCTTTATCCATCTCTATGTATTTGCCATCAAATTTCTGTTTTAATTTCTGGAAAGTTTATTTTCTTTTTTTATAAATTCATGTTCTTCCTGTCTCTGGCTGTAGTGGGCCTCCTTAGATGTAGTGTACTTTTTTTTTCCCCAAGGGCTCATTTGTGTATTTGGCAGGTATACAGATAACTTTCCCAGTACCACCAAGCATCTTCATAGATGTCAATCAACTACCTCTCTACCAGCCCCAGAATGGACCACACTCCATTCAAAACCTTCTTTTGAGTCTGCGTCTCCTATTGGTAGCCAGGGAGAACAAGCAAACTCACATTTACCAATAATTATCACAAAATGAATGTTTTAAATTATTGTGGCTAATTGTATTACATTTTTCTCTTCTTTCTTGATTTTAGAAATTTCTTTCTTGGTTTTAGAAATTTCTTTCTTGGTCTAACTGCTTATGACAATCATTTTATGACTTATAAATTAATAATAAATTGTTCTCATAAATTAATTCTAATAATTAATATGTAAAATACCCAAGCTTTAAAGGAGCTTTAAAGAGCCTGATAAGTTTTTTTTTTAGGGAGAGTGATTCATCTTTTGTGTGTTGGTTTTGAGTGTATTTTTTGCTGTTAAAATATTTTTCTGTTATTTTTACATTTTGAATTCTATTCTTGACATTTAGGATTACTACTTATTTTCTGAACAGATGAAGAATTACTGTAAATGAAGCATTACTGTGTGGCTTTTGGTAAGGTTGATCTACATGCTATCACCATTTCTATTTTGACTCTTTTAGTTAGATTTTTCATTCTAAAGAAAAAGAGCTACTTTAACACAATCACTGACCCTTAAGTCTTATTCAAAGTTCAACAAGATTCTCTTTAAAAAGGAAAAAAATTTCAGTATGGCTCTTTCACTTTGCTCCTTTTCTACAAAGCTTCACAGAGACGTTTTTAACAGCATGACCAGCTTCGTTCCCAGGTGTGCTCAGAAACAACTAGGTTTTGTCTGTAAGATGTAGAAACCTTTCTATATTTGTGAGTTATAATGAAATCTTCACCTCATTGATGAACTGTGATGAATTATTTCTGATTTTACATATGAGCATTGATAGCATTAAAATTAGAAAGTATTATCTTAGGAAGTGACTATTATATCACAAAGTGACCATTTGGTTCACATATGAGGCTTATTTAAAGACAAGTCTCCACATTGTTACTGAACATTCTTTGAAAATATGTAAATCACAGGTCTATAACTGGGGCTGAGTAGCATAACAAGTTCTCTTCAGAATAATATGGGTTCCATGCTCCATTTATTTATGTTTCATTTAGAGGAACATTACAAAACAAGAAATTAAATAGTATAAATAGTAGAACAGTTAGGTGTAATGATTGTTTGCAAAAACATAAGTTAATATTCTAGCTCTGCTATTTACCAACTATGTGCACTGTCAAATCTCTAAATTTCATATTATCTACTCAACAGGTCATTGGGGTAAAATGAAGGCAAATTGTGTAGAGCACTTAGTACCTGATGTATATTTATTGAATGTGCTCAACATATGTTAAATTACATTATTATGGTTTTTGCTGCTGTAGTTAGATACTTAGTTACGCATTTTGATGTTGATCGCAATGGTATATATGGATATGCTTGCCTTATGGAGATAAAATTTTAAAACTCTTAAAGTCTTTAGAAAATGCACATAAACTCGAAGAGAAATTCCATTTAGAATAGATAAGACTTCTTCAATTTACATCAGCTTAACCTCTTCAATCTAAAATTCTCAAGAATACTCAGGATTTCTGGTTCTTCAGAATTATTCCTCCTCCAATCTTGCTTCTCTGTTATCTCACTAAACATTTTCACTGTGTCCAAGTACTCAGCAATCCACAATGCTCATCCTTCCTTCTTAGGATGTCTGGTAATTAGAAAATACCTCCTCTGTTTGAATTATGCTCTTTCTTGCTTCACTTAATTGATTCTTATTCTTTGTCATGAAAGCTATACAAAATGAATTTAAACTCAGTTCTATTTAATCACACTTTTGATATGTTTTTGAAAACAGCTATTATATCTCTCCCCCTTCATGTCCTCTCCTCTTTATATGACATGCTTCCTAATTTGAAATGGTTTCTCATCAATTCAGCATCTCAGCATCTCTTTACCAAGGTTGTTCATGTTTTCACAGAAGTAAACACAGTACCTGAGTCACTCATGATAAGGAACCCCATCAGGCAGTCACTGCTGCCTTTCTTATAAGTTTGTTATCACTACATTCTGCCAACCATATTGTGCCATTGGCCAATAAAAAAGAGTTACATTTTCTAATCTATTTAAGTTACACCCTACTCAAACTTTATCCCCACCATGAATTCAAGGGTGTTATTGCTGATCTCACAGATAAAACATTATAGTTATCTATTTTATTTTTTCATTATTACATTTGGTCATTTGAAATCTCTTTCAGATTTTGATCTTTTCTTGTAAAGTATTTGATATAGTAGAATAGATTACTGTCTATAAGTGACATTACAGCCTAAACCTCTATTCTAGTTGATGCTTATTATCATCAATACTCCTTTAGATTAATAAAGTATCTGCAAATTCACTTGATAAAAGAGGAACAGGATTTAATAATGAGTAAGAAATTTTTCTCCCTATCTCTTCACCTCAGCTTCTATCATCTTCCAAACTCCATTTAAGAGAGTTTTATCTTTGCAGATTGACTCTGATCTATAATGTAAAATCAGGAAAAAAAAAGGTGTTGTAAAGGTGGGAAGAAAGGGAGAAAGTAGAATTGATCTGAAACTAAAGTGGCATATAAAAGAGAGTAGGAACTGAGGGAAATATAGATTGAAAATCATTTTTAATTACTTTCGTTGGTTGAGCTGCTCTTATGCAACTCTTACAGAAACTGATATTTGTGGATGCCAAGTTGTACAATTATCCTGAATACATTGTTCCATTTTATCTTTAGAAAATAATTTTTAAATATTTCCAAATGCACATCTTTTAACGTGTTGTAAATATTTTTGATTATTTCATAAAATGTAAGTTTTATGTAAAAGTTATACCTCTACTAAACATGTAATAAGTAAAAAAAAATTCAAATGGTTTTCTAGGTCAAAAAAACCCCCCATATTTGCTGTTGTTGTTTTGTAGGTTTTTATTTTTTCAACTTATAGATACATGGACTTGTTTGTACCAAGAAAGAAGAATATCATACCATCTGATGAATTGTGGATCATTTAGTCTATGCGTTCACTTTCAAACAGAAGTCCATCTAAACTTGCACATAAACTAAGTTTACTGTATTTTATGTCTTTGTCTTTTCTTATTTCAAACTGCAAAAAGATTTTCATAAATTTGCAAATAAAGTTCAAAGACAAATGTATAAAAACTGACGTGAGAATAGAGACCTCTTTAATATAAAAGTACTTCATAAATGGATAAATCTGAATAAACTTTTTATGACATATTTAACAGTTAATTCTTAGCTGTAAAAAGTCTTAAGTAGACACAAAATTGTAAAACATAAACCTATTTACTTTTATAGAATGCTCAAATATAAATGTTAATATCATTAATAGATTTCACCTGTGTGGTCTCACCTTCTGCAGACCATCACACACATGACAAAGAACCTTTGAACATGGTTGAGTGAACTGGGAAACTGAAATAATAACTTGGGATTTTGATCACATAAATGATTTCTTAAATATTGATCAACACCTCCATCTTCATCTGTCTGTATTGATACAACACAATTATCATTGCTTTTCTTTCCTTCATCTTGGAATATATTAATGGAAATATGCATGCATTATAGTTTTATGTATAAAATATGTATATATTGTATAACATTTCCAATTGTGCTGCTTTTCTAATTCTTATCTGAATACACTAGGAGCAACTTAGTTCCCTGAAAAATGTCACATCTGCTATTATGTCTCATACTACCTTCCTCACCTCTAGGTTTCTGTTATTATGGCCCTGGGCAAGTTACTTCACACCTCTGTGCCTTCATGGCTCAAATGAGATGACTGGTCTAAATGATCACTTCTCACTTTAATCTTTTATTATTGGATGATATCATAGTGAGTGTCTAGTTCATAGTAGCTGGGACTTAACCAAGACAGGTCACATATTTTAAAAAATGACAAAAACAAAATAAAATACTATGGTTTCATTGCCACTTTTTCAAAGTGACATCCTGTTCTTGGGAATGAGAATTGATGTGAATCAAAAGATGAAGAAAAACAAATCAATAGAATTCTCTGACATTAATTGACCCATTGGGTGTATTAGCATCATAATTTTGTTCCGGGCATTTTAGAAGGATGTCATTATAGCTCCTGAAGAAAAGAGGCCTAGGGCAAAATCTGACAAAGAAAAGAAAGTCCAGGTACATTAATTGTGAAAGGATCAGTAGGTGCCAAGAAAGAAAACCAAATTATTCCTAACATAAGCAAGATAGAGTAGATATAAATGAGACCTAGGAAAATTAGAGGTACTCAGAGTAAACTGCTCAAAGACCTTAGAGCTATCATTACCAGCCTAACGTAATACAGAATAAATGGTTTTGCAATAAATCCCCTCTACTAATTTTATTGTAAGCCAAAGGTAAATCTTCAGTTAAGTTCCTTAGGATGAAAATCATGTTTAGGAAATATTTCTATTCATCATCTTCACGCTAATATAAAGGGATAATGTTGGTGAATAGAAATTAAGAAAAGAAAATGGGCCAAACTGTTTGCCATTTCAAATGATCATGAGCATGTCAGATTAGTTTATAAGAACAGCAAGAGCTGATACTGGGCAAAATCGCAAATAATGAGTATCTTTTTTATCCCTGAAATTTGCCCCTCTATTTATTTTGACCCTCACTGTACCAGTATTTTCATGACACCTACACTCTTTACGGATTTATTTGCACAGCCTAAGCTCCACAGGCCTTGCAGTGTCCTTCCCTCGGCTTCCAGACTATACAGTGTTGCTCATATGGTTTCATATTACATTTAAATGCCCATAAAAGTAAGACCAATTCAACAGATTTTTTTTTTTAGGCAGTTAGTATTGGCTGGGCAAAGATTCAGTGCCTGGATATAGTGAAGAATGAAACAGCCCAGGTCTTCAAGGGCCTTATAAGAATAGGTGCTTCTAGATATAGGACTACAGACAATATTCAAATAACCATAAATGTATATAAGATGACAATAATGCTATGGGAAGACATAAGCCAAAGAGAATAAAGGGGCAGAAGGAATAGTCTCTAATGTAAAGTGGCATTTTAGAGGGGACCCAAATGAAGAGAGAAAGCAAGCCAGGAAGTATGTGGAGAAAGAGAAAATAAAGCCAAGGGGATCATAATGTCAAAAGTATTTTAATGTCATGGAACAGCAGGTGGCCAGAGAGGCTAAATCGAAGTGGGCAAAGTATAGGAAGTAAGGTTAGAGAGGTAGCCAAGGCCAGATCTTATAGGAGGATGTTGTAGTCCATGGTGAGAAGTGAAGATTTTTTGAGTGAAGTCACCACAGGGTTTTGGACAGAATATTGACAAGATCTCATCAGATAATCATTTATATGAATTGACTGCATAAGAACCAGGGTGAAGCAAGTAATCAATTAGGAGGCTACTTCAATAGTCCAGGCAGGAAATAGTATGGCTTGGATTAAGATGTTAACAGTGGAGGTGGTTAGAGGGAGTCAGATTTCTTATGTATTTTAATGGAAGAATCAATGTTTAATTTATTTTATTTTATTTTATGTTATTTTATTTGACAAGTAGGGGTGGAGGCTAAGGGTGTGAGAGAGATTGGGAAATCAAAGATATCTCCAAATACTTGTCCTGAGAAAGTGGAAACCGGAGTTTACTGCTTATTGAAAGGGAAGTACTACATAGTCATCAAGCAGATTTAAGCAGGAATTGGATGGATAGCGAAAATCATGCCTCCAGCTAGCTCACAGGTTTTTTCTATCACTCTCTTAAGTTTTTTTCAGCAAAATAGGCTTTCTTGCTGTCACTTGAGAGTAATAAACATTTTGCCTCTTTAGAGCCTTTGCATTTGTTCAATCTGGAGAATATTATTCTCAGAATGCCTATTAGACATCCATATGTAGATGTTGAATGGGCATTTAAATATACTAGACAGGGGTTCCAGGGGAGATCTGGAGAGCAGATAGAAATTTAGGAGAAAACAGGTCACAATAATGAGACCACAGAAACACAATCAGTTACATAAGAGGGTAATAAAGGAAAAGCAGTTACCAGGAAACTAACAAAAGGTTTCAAAAAAAAAAAAAAAAAAAAGGGCTGACAGTGTCAAATTCTTCTAATAGGTTCAGTAGATAAGGACTGAGAATTTACCATAAATTTGGCAGCCATTTCTTTCACCTGACATAATTTGCCCCTAACAACTCCACCATTTTCTGAGATACAGGCAAAATGTCACTGTCTCCTTGATATTTTTTCTATATCTATAATTTTCGTTTTACTCCTCTGCCTCCAAAAAAGAGATTAGAATTCTTCTGAATCCCTAGCTTTTTTATGTTCTTTCTTTAAAAAATAATCATATTGCTCCTACGTCATAGCAAATATTCAGTATATTTTAGATGCTTATTATATAAAATTTTAGACAAATAGAAAAATGAAGGAGGAACATAGGGAAGGAGAAAAGGAAGGAGGGAAAGCAAAAGGGAAGGAGGGAAGGAAGGAAGGGAGGAAGGAAAAACATTTCTAGTCTGAAATGTTTTTCTAGGGTTCATTCCTTTTTTGCTAGGATATTGCTAGATGACTGACCAATATATAAAATTAATTTTGAGTAAGTTATTGATGTCCAATAATAGTTCATTGTAGTCTATTTTTCTTCCCAAGATTATGTGGCTTTTAGCAGAAGAATATCTGAAAATAAGAATTTTTTTAAACATAAAAAATTAAATCTATGATCAAGAAACACTTATTTATTTATTCATCATAGAAACATGTTCTCACTATATTGCCCAGGCTGGTCTCGAACTTCTAGGCTCAAGTGATCCTCTTGCCTCGGCCTCCCAAAGGGCTGAAATTACAGGTTTCAGCCACTGCACCCAGCCCATGCAGCATTTTAATAAACTAGAAAATCTTTTGCTTTCACATCTTGTAATGTTTATGAAGATATCCACTGACCTTTTTATACATTTATTACTGGTCCTTCTTGCAAACTATGATGCTGTGTAATTTCTAAGCCATACTCTGATAGTTGTTTGCCTCAACTAAATTATAGCTGAAAATATTACAGAACAAGAGAAGATGATTATTACGGTACTAGACTTGAGAATTTAACAAAACAAAGTTAAGTACTTTATAAAGTCTTTATAAAGACTTTAATAAATAAAAGTTTCCTGATTTTTGAAACCCATTTCAAAGAGGCCTATCCTGATGTAAATTAAATCTAGGAAATATTAAAAAAAATAAATTTAGATATCATCTGTCGCCATTTGAGGAGCTTCATTTTTTTTCTAAACGAGTAAAACAGAACTCAAAATGATGCTTTTTATATCACCAAGTTATTGTTGGAAAGCCTCGTGTCACCACACAACTCTTAACTTGGAAAAAAAAATTCAGATATTTTCATACATGCAGTGAAAGTAATTATTAGCATGGCCCTAGAAAGGGTTAACTTTGCCAAATCTAAGTGGTAAATTGATCCACATTTAATTTGATTTTCTATATTATATGCTTCTATCCAGATTGTCTAAAACCTTGATAAAGCCCACGGATGTTTGCTGTCCAGTATATGTTAACCAGCGGAACTTGTGCTATGGTGTTTATTATTCTGGGAATAGAAATAATCCAAAAAGGATAAAGGCAGAAAAGTGAGAAAGGTTGTGATGTCTTGAAGTGACTTAGAGCATATGAAGACGTACTGTGTTGTCACAGAATCATGGGAAAGAAACTGATGTCAGACTGGAATAGGAGGCTAAGATCACCATGAAAAAGATCCTGTGCACTCTCCTAAAGAGAGTAAATGATGATCCCAGGAACCAACGTGGCAGGCAAATTTCTTTTTCTTTACCAACTCTGCTTCGTGGTGGTTGCCTGCTGATCTCTGCTGAGAATTTCCAACATACATTCTGTTTCAGCAGTAAAAATTGCTGTATCAATTAGCAAAAGCTGTTGGTCAGTAGCTTGATATCTGCTGTATTTGCCAAGTTCACCACATATAACATCAGCCATCAACATTTTTTTTTTTTGGACAAAAATCTCACTCTGTTGCTCAACAGTGTAATGGCCTGATCTCGGCTCACTGCAACATCCACCTCCTGGGTTCAAGCAATTTTCCTGCCTTACCCTCCTGAGTAGCTGGGATTATAGGCACTGGCCACCAAACCAGGCTAGTTTTTGTATTTTTAGTAGAGACAGGGTTTCACCACATTGGTCAGGCTGGTCTCTAACTTCTGACCTTGCCATCTGCCTGGCGTGGCCTACGAAAGTGCTAGGATTACAGGCGTGAGCCACAGCACTCCACCAACTTTTTTTTTTTTTAATCAAATAGTGAAATATCAAGGATTTATTCTTTGGAAGGACACTGCTGGGAATGACTAGATGGAATGGAGGAGACAGCAGTTAGAAATAGAAAACAAAGATTGGACAATAACAGCACTTCAGTTTAAGAAATACAGAGGCCAGAAAAGAAGTCAGTGATGGGGGGAATGAGATTTAGAAACTAAATACGTTATAATAGAGCTCCATTTGTATTAATATATTAGATTTGCCTGGAGAAAAAGTTGAATGTTTTTCCAAAATCCATTGATTCCCTTACACCTCTAGAATAATGGTTCTTAATTTTTCCCAATGTCCACGTTTTCGGGTAGAATAGTAATCCTAAAGAAACATAGGTGAGACAATGGACTACCCATCCTCCAAGTTTCCACTTTCTAGTGGAAATTAAAAGTGGTTTATAACAAAGAATAAAGAGGATTGAAATCACAATTCAGGTAATAAAAGCACATCAATTAAAAGAAAATGACAAAGATTGATACATGAATAATGGCAGTTGAAAATTAACACCAAATCAGGATAGCAATGATAATAAAATACGTTACTGAAATTTTTAATTGCTTATGTAAGGGTAAGTTTTCAATAATGCTAAGTAATGTGTGGCAATAGGACTTCTAAAAGAAGATAGAAAGAAGTCTTCGGTAAACGTTAGTGACTCCTTAATTTTAAATAGTCAAGATATTTTTAAAATTCTGACAAGAGAGGTTACTAGGAAGTATTTCTTAGCTATAGCTAATTATATAATAATACAACAACAATCACTATCACCACCATCACTCCTACTAAGCAGCATTTATTAAGAAATTATGTTTCAGGCACAGCCTTCCCTATTAATCAATGCTCTGTTTTGCATCCTGTGTCTTCCTGAACCAATAGATTGTTTTTCAACTGGTTTATGAATCAGTTTAGGACCTACCTACCGGAGGAGCCTGATAGCTGCAGTTTCTACTTTGGGAAACAGTGCTTGAAAATCCCATTCACACTCCAGCCATGGATGTCTCATAAATGGAGTTCAGTGGGTGTGAATTCTTGCCAAAATTCCTACTTTTGCCTCTTAGGAAATCCTAATTTAATTTTACCTGACAAATAATAACCATTGCTTTATTTTTATCAGAAATACATATGCATTCTTGATAATACATATATTAAGCTTTCCAAGGGAGAGGATTAATGTTGAGGTTATTTTCTCATGTATGGGGCTAGACTGAAAAAAACATCCTTTTAATCACCATTTTACTGTCATTTCTTCAACTTCCTGTAACTATCTAGTAGAACCTATCCAGAAGAATAAATGAAGCCATTTTTATAACTCATGATGATTACTTTCATAATTTCCAGTAGGAAATGGAGAAGCTATTTATTGGTCTCTAGAATTTAAACATTTAAAAGGAGACTACTGCTATATTTATCATCCTTTACAGGAAATGCAGAGCTCTTTAAGACAGACAATGAACAGATAGCTTCATAAAAGACACTGCAAATTTAATAAGCTATGCTATGTTTTGCTGATTCCTATTTACTATTCATGAAAATGGGATTTGGGTGACTTCTCTTTTTACATCTTGTAACAGGAATTTCAAGAGAATGAATGAGGAACAAACAGCATGAGTGCCGTGTCTCGAGACATTATATTTTTAAATTAATTTTCAGCCTCTTTTAGTTCTGTATTTATATGAATTACAGCTCCTTTAGGTGTTTTGCAGAATGACCACCTTTGCAGTTGAGTCAGATAATATACATGTATGTCTATATATATAATATAAAATATACATATATATAAAATAGTATATATATTAATATATATTAAGAAACTAAAAATAAATGATTATATAATATATATGTGTGCATATATATATATATATATCCCTCCCCAAAAGGAGAGATACCATTTCACCTACAAATAAACCTATGTTTTCTGATTCAGTCTAATGGCTAATGATCAGTCTTTGAGTATTTACATAATTCTTTGGTTTTTGGTCACCTTTGAAACTAGGATATTTCAATGAATTTCCAGAGATAGATTTAATACAATATATCAGTAACAATTGATACCAATGCATATTTCTTTTCTAAATATTTTAGTACACATAAACATATTTTATGTTTAATGTTTCTTTTTGCATAGATACTGATGGTTTTATCAGCAATATCCTGGAACCTCTCAGACTTACATTCTTTTATTCTCTCATTCATATCATGTATTTCTTATTTATGAATAAAACCCTGACCAATACTTCTGATAAGACATTTTCTTTATATTTATCTTCTTAGTAGCTTTTTCTCATATTAGGCATTCAGAACTATTTTAATCATATTTTTTATTCACTGCTATATTCTTCATGAAATAATGTTACTAAAAAGTGAATCAGTTGTCACTTGAAATTTCCCTAAAATTGATCAACTAAATTATTAACATTAAAAATAATGGTCATAGTATAAAGTTTTAAATTTTATAATCTGATCTGTCAATCATTTTCAATGGCTTCTGGGTTATAAATTATTCTAGTGCCTATCCTTTCAATGCTAGAATAATATCATAAGTTTTACTCTTTAATAGAGTGTGTGTAGGGGTTTGAGATAAGAAGCTGAAAATAAATGAGGATCATATTCATCAACATGGCCAAAGTGATACTTACATATGTTATATTTAACAATTTAAAAATATATACCGGAATTATTGAAGAAAATTTTAATGAAATGGAAGGAAAATTACATTCCTCTGAGAAAATTTTAGAAATAAAGTTCAATGTGATAGTGTAGATTGCGATTTCTATTCATTTGAATGGGTAAAACATGGCTGAATCTTCACCATATGTTCTGAAAACTTACCCCTTCCTGGTTTAACAAAAGGATAGTGTGCAACTACCATAATTACCAGCTCTTTAAAATAATTATATCCATGTTGTTCATGTGGTACTTTTATTGATTGGACTGCTTGAGGAAAACAGGTCTTCTGCAAGTGGATTGTAATACCATGGCAGTTTTTGTTGCTAGTGAAAGTTGCATTCGGCAGGTGGTAAGCAAAATTAAGGGTTTTGTTTGGAGAAATGCTTATTTTGCTTGCTTTAGCATGTTTATGATTTCATTTCCATTCAGAAAGGTTATTTTAATATAGTGAATTGAGTGTTTGTTAATATCTATCTTCCTCACGAAATAAAGATGAAACTTAAGCATTGTGCCCACGAGAGTACTTTTTACTAGCAGGAACCAGTAAATTGAATCTCATAGAATAATAACATTTGAGACATGCCTAGAAATTTAGAGATCATTTATTTAGGGACTAGATATGCTTAAGAAAATTCTCAAAGCCACACACCTTAAAAATAATAATGTTCATTTCGATCATTATTATTAAAAATATCATTATCACTGTTAATATTAATAATTAATAATATATTATTAATGTTCATTTTGATCATTCTTATTAGTATTCAGAATGAATCTTGAAAGAGCACCCCAATATTTGGTGAGATAGCAATTTATAGCCAAAGGGTAGATTTTCTGCATCTGTAATTTTTCATGCCTCCTGCAATTATTGACGATGACTCCATTCAAACTAGATAAGTTGGGTTAGATGAGATTACATTTGGAAACATTCACTTTCAGTACAAACTTCCTGGTTGAATCAGTAGTTAGCAGGAGGGCTTTGCTATAAAGCAATCCTGACACAAAGCTTTTAAGCAGTGAGTAATAACACTCTTTAATAACACGAATTTCTCGTTATCACCAACACTGATGGTGCACAAATCATGCTGTTCAGGTACAAGGAGTTATTTTATGGCCAGCATTCAAAGCCCCACCACTTTTTGCCCAAAGAGAAATGTTTCACCCCTCTGACAAAAATGCTTCAAGGATTAATGATAAATAAGATTGATATGAAGTATTTCCTGTAGTATAAAAGAAATATGCCTTACGGAGAGGAATCATTATTAGAGAGGCTGACTCTGCACTAATGTATGTCACTCTCCCAAAAGATAGTTAGTACTTTACAAGACAGAAAGGGGTCATTCAGGTATTTTCATATTGAATAGACTCTGTTCCCTTCTTTGATGATGGAGAACGGATAGAGGAAGACTTAATTGTTATCAAAGAGAGTAACAAATCAATGTAATAGAGAAAAGTGATCTTTGTACCAGAGCAATAGTGAATATATTTTCTCTTATCCCATTGACAACCAGATTCAACGTTTCTGACCTACACTATTAGAGACTGAAGCATACTTTTTATGAGACAATGAATCCCAGGGTTGGTAGAAACCCTACCAAAAGGAATCCCCAACTGTCTGTGCTGCTTCCTTCTAGCTGAGAGGAGGTGTGAATTCTCTTCCCTTCCTGGGGATGTAAAATTCTTTTTTTTTTTTATTGCATTTTAGGTTTTGGGGTACATGTGAAGAACATGCAAGATTGTTGCATAGGTACACACGTGGCAGTGTGATTTGCTGCCTTCCTCCCCATCACCTATATCTGGCATTTCTCCCCATGCTATCTCTCCCC